>SEYY01001252.1:55000-57500 GCA_009176605.1 Armadillidium nasatum
TGGAACGAACATTTAGAGTTAACTGTTGCTTTGTTAATTGAGATATTGTGTAAAATATTACTGATTGCAGTAATCTATGTAGTATGAATATACTAGTTTCAATATAAACACATTACTGAATAGACAAATCATTGTTATAAATTTAAAAAAAAAAAAAATTTTCGGGGGGAGGGGGGCTCAAACAAAGGAACACCCAAATCGTTCGTTGTTTTTAGCTAACGGGAAAATTTTTTTATAGGGATTGGAGAGTTTCTTTGATATTTGTTGAAAATTTTGCTGTTAAATTTTCAAACTTGGTATAACCTATTAATTAAGTTAAATTATTGTGAAAATGTTCCATCAGGTCGCAAAAATTAAAATATTTTTCACTATTACTATTATAATTGGTATAATTACATGCACTGTTAGGGTGAATTGCAAAATTTAAATAAAAATTCTGAATATTTTTTTTATTGTTTCATTTTTAAAAAGAAAACTAAGCTTTTTTCCTTTTGATAGTAACCTAATATACTTATTATTATTATTACTATTATTATAAGTATTTTGATTATAATTATTATTATTACTATTATTACTATTTTTATTATATATATTGTGAATATTGATATACATATGATTATCAGTTAGAGCTTTCTCTAAGCAATTATAATCAATTTCCTTTTGATATTTCTTTAATTGTATTAATATTACAATTACTATTATTTTTTCCGATTTACACTAAAAAAATTTATTAATTATAAAATTATTCGATAATTTTGCATATATATTAATTAATTATTGGGCCTCGAAGGAAACCTTTGTGAAAACCCAGAAGATTATTTTCAGATCGAGAAATAAAATAATCTCTTACATTCATTTATCTATTTTATGGTTTGAGAACAAATTATTATTATTATTATTGTTATTAATTATTATTTCTATTAATTATTATTATTTTTGGCATACAAGGGCATCGATCAGTAGCATAGCCTCCTTATATACTTTGAGGAATCACATTTTTGTCTTTTCAAAAAAATTTTTCTTTTCAAAAAAAAAAAAAAAAAAAAAAAAAAAACATGATTATTAAAGTACTAAAAGCCCAAACCTATTTTCCTTGTTATAATTATTAATGATAATAATGATGATAATTAATTTACAATTTATTATTATTTATGACTATTATTATTTTATATTATTATTTATTATTATATTATTATTATTATTATTATTATTTTTTATTTTATTATTTTATATTATTATTATTATTTATTATTATCATTATTATTATTATTTTTTTTTAATTATTATTATTATTATTATTATTATTATTATTATTATTATTATTATTATTATTATTATTATTATTATTATTATTATTATTATTATTATTATTATTATTATTATTATATTATTATTATTATTATTATTATTATTATTATTATTATTATTATTATTATTATTATTATTATTATTATTATTATTATTATTATTATTATGCATTGTTAATAATAATTGCCCTCCTCTTCCTGGAATCCAAAATGTTCGTTTTTCTTTTCTTTTTGAAATAAAAACTCGAATTTCAAAAGAATTTTGACTATTATTTTATAAACATTTTAGTTGAGGTAAGTGAAATTTTTTCATGCTTCTTTTACCTGGAAATTTGTTTGTGTGTTGCGCAAGGTTTGAGGGGTTGAGGGGGGGAGAGGTAGGGGTGCGGTGTTTTCTGGGGTTGAGTGAGTTTGTACATGGTGTTAGTTTTCTGTTTTTGTGGATGTAGAGTGAGTAGTATTGTTAACTGTGGAGTTGTATCGTATTGACATTTGATGATTGCAAATTCCATTTTTTTTTTTTTTTTTTTTTTTTTTTTTTTTTTTGCATTTGCAGCAAAAAAAACATTGTATTATTTTTTAGCACTTGAACAACATTCTTATTTCTTGAATTTGTTGGTCATTGTTTATTGCATTTAGTGTTGTTGCATATTTTAAAATCCATCGTAAGTTATGTTTGTTTATTAATATTTTATCACAGGAACATTTTTACATTTAGAATATTTTTTATTATTTATCCACCTTTTGAGAATTTATTTATTTATTAATCTTTATTGTTTTTATTTTTTTATTTTTTTTTTTTTTTTTTTTTTTTTTTTTTTTTGTCTTTTGGAATTATCAAAAGGTAAAAAATTTAATTTTTTTACATTTATTTTTCTTTTTTATAGTTTAATAATTTTAATACTTCTAAATTTTTTTTTACATATTTTCAATTTTGTATTTAATTTTTTAAACTTCATATTATTTTATTTTTCTTAACTTAATTTAATCACTCTAATCACTTCAATATTATTTTCGAATAACACGTAATTCATTCTGTACAAATAATCCTCCGTAAACATGGACGTAGTAACCAAAGTGTTAGCAACGATTTAAGTAAAAATAAGGTTTGATAGAAAGTTCTTTACGATATTTCACTTTTATTCAAATTCAAACGGGAATTATGGCAAATTTCTGTCTTTGAATTCTCGAAC
>SEYY01001252.1:62500-67500 GCA_009176605.1 Armadillidium nasatum
TGAACGCGGCGGGCACGCAACAGGTTCTGCACCTTCCAACCCACTATGTTCCCCAAAGTCGACTGTTAGCTGCTTACCCGCATCGATACAGATGTGTGCTAGGGCGCCATCATGTTGGAACCAGAGTTGTTGGCCCACCACAAGAGGTACGTTGTTTAGTAGGTTCGGAAGTAAGGTTTGCAGGAACTGTAGGTACACTGCTCCTGTTAACCTTGTTGGCAGGATTACATGTCTGCCAACAATTCGAGCCCAGATGTTCACGGAAAACCATTGTTGATGATGTCGAACAGCAACCGCATGTGGGTTGGTGTAATCTCAGACGTGCCTATTCCTGTTGTTAAAAAAATCATCAAGAGTAAAGCAGGCTTTATCTGTAAATAACAGGTTCGTGGAGAAGGCAATGAAAGAACCATCGTACAATGTACATACGAGGTGCATAATCTTTTGGTCCCAGGGACTGAGCCCTCTGAAGGTGGTACACACGTAGGTTGAATTCCCGAAGAACCCTCCATAATTAAGTTCAATGTTAATTAATAACATTAATAGCAGCTAATGAACTTTAAGATCCGTCTCACTTTAACTCTGGACTTGGTTCACTTTAACTCTGAACCCTCACGTATATACTCCATGGAAAGAAGAAGGAAAACTTTCCAATGTGTTTAACACCAGAGAAAAAGACTCATCGAATTTTCGAAGAACAATGCATTAATACTGAGGAAAAAAGGAAAGAAGAATCACCAGTCGAGAAATTTTTACTAACAAACTCAAAAATTGAGAAGATTAATAGATTTAAGATGTTTCCAAAACTTTTGGTAGATTGATCATGACTCTTGGAAAAGGTCAAAGGTTAAAATAATTGAACATTAGTTAATAGGATCCAGAAAAGTTCCTTAATTAATGAATGAGCGTTTCCAGCAATAAGGAAAGGTCGATTGTGATTGAAAAAGATGAAACAGTTAGTCATATTATGACCCACATTCGGTATCATAAGTTTAGAAGTAAAAATCCAGAGATATAACCCTTCTTAATAAAGAGTTTGTTGAGGGTAGAGATCTTATCTTTAGAGGAAATATTATATATATATATATATATATATATATATATATATATATATATATATATATATATATATATATATATATATATATATATATATATATATATATATATATATATATATATATATATATATATATTATATATATATATATATATATATATATATATATATATATATATATATATATATATATAATATATATATATATATATATATATATATATATATATATATATATATATATATATATATATATATATATATATATATATATATATATATATATATATAAATGTGTGTGTGTGTGTGTGTGTGTGTGTGTGTGTGTGTGCATTGCAGAATCTTGAAATAAATTTATGATAAGGAGATTACTCCTAAAGAGGTTCGTCTTTATGTAACGAGTTAAAAAAAAATCCTTAAAAATTTTCTGTCCGATTGAAACTCATCGTAACACTTTAATTACACAATTACCGGATATTAAATCTACAATTCTGGTTTCAACACATAATACACTAATTATACACATAACCATTAACCATGTAATCTCACTCCTCTATATATATATATATATATATATATATATATATATATATATATATATATATATATATATATATATATATATATATATATATATATATATATATATATATATATATATATATATATATATATATATATATATATATATATATATATATATATATATATATATATATATATATATATATATATATATATATATATATATATATATATATATATATATATATATATATATATATATATATATATATATATATATATATATATATATATATATATATATATATATATATATATATATATATATATATATATATATATATATATGTGTGTGTGTATGTGTGTGTGTGCGTGTGTATGTGAGTTTAATAAACTGTTATGTGAATCTTCATTTTTATAAATAAAAATTAATTACTAAATATGACTTGTTGCGAGAACGAATACTGGTTTTTTTGGAGGACATCTTCAAGCCCCAAAGTTAAAATTAGTGCTCCTGATTCGCCTAGTTTTTTTTCCAGTGTTTTTTTTATTGCTTTCTGATTTTAGTTTATTTTAACTTTTGACTATAAAAGTGTTTTGCCGTTAGGTTTTCCAGAAATTGTTTTCATTCTTTTAATTAAAATACGGTTTTCTATTCCTGTATCTGAGAAAACAGTATTTGGGATTTTGGGATTTTGGGATTTACCTTCAGGAAATGTCTGAACCTGAAGAGAAATCAGACGGTGAAAAAAAAGGCAAAGATACTTTTTTTGCCTTTCATTAATAAATGTCTAAAAATATTTTTTCCTGTCAATTGCAATGCACTGCAGGATGGAAACTTTTTACTTTAAGATTGGATTTAAGTTTAAAGGTATAATAGGAATAGCTTAAACTATTTGGGAACACTGTCTGATGGATGTGATATATATATATATATATATATAGTATATATATATATATATATATATATATATATATATATATATATATATATATATATATATATATATATATATATATATATATATATATATATATATATATATATATATATATATATATATATATATATATATATATATATATATATATATATATATATATATATATATCCTTCTACTCGACATAATCTTCCACACAAACCATAAATAAAAACTTCAACAACGCACAACTTTAACAATCGTTTGTCTTTCTAAACAAACTTGTAAGATGAAGGGCCTCCTGAGGTGCCTTTTAAATTCATTCACGCAACTTCACTTGCTTGCTCTTTACGGGGGTGTTTTTCACCACTGTATGTAGAATGCATCGCACATCTGTGGTGGCTCCACTCCTACAGCTCTCCTTGAAAAGTTGGAGTCTAGGACATTTCGTCTTGTCAACTGTCTCACTCTAATTAACTCTCTGCAGTCTCTTTCTGCCCGTCACATTATTACTTCACTTTCTCTAATCTATCGTTATTACAACAGACAATCCCCTTCAGAGATCTTGTCGCATACCTCCTCCACTGAGAAGGGCTCATGGGACACGCTTTTTCTATACAGTTTTACTTTTTCTCTGTTCAACTTTTTCACTCTAGAGTTAACGGCTATGCTCAGTCTTATACGCCACTGTACTTGTAAAGTCTAAAACACACTCCATTCATCTACTTTTTCAATTTCCCTTGATTTGCACACCTTTAAAGCTGTCGGTCTTTAATTTGGCTAATTTTCGGAAAATTTCCAACCTTTAGTTGAAATTCGAAGTGTCCGACATTTGCTACCAAATATATATATATATATATATATATATATATATATATATATATATATATATATATATATATATATATATATATATATATATATATATATATATATATATATATATATATATATATATATATATATATATATATATATATATATATATAAATAATCTTCCTTTACCCCTCTTATTCGCTCTGATGATTCTGTTGCTAACACTCCAACTGAAAAGGAAAATCTCTTCGGCCTCTTGCTCTCCCCTAATTCAACCCTGAATGACTCCGGCAATCCTCCTCCTATTTCTTCTCCTCTCAGATGTCCCATGACTTTACCTGTGATTATATTTGATCAGGTGCATGGGCTTCTGAAATCTATGAGCGTTAGGAAGGCAAAAAGCCTGGATGGTATTCCTCTCCGAGTTTTAAGGGAGTGTGCTTCGGTTCTGGCTCCGTCCCAAGTTCAACTTTTCTCTCTATGCCTCAATACTAATACTTTTCCTCAGTGTTGGAAGCGCGCATTAGTGCAACCTATTCCGAAGAAAGGTATCTGCTCTGATCCTTCTAACTATCGTCCTATAGCTCTAACTTGTATTCTGTCTAAGATCTTTGAAACCCTTCTCAACTCTCATTTCTTAGATCATCTGGAATCCATTCCCTTCTATCTGATCATCAGTATGACTTTCGACGTTCGAGGTCTACTGGTAATGTACTTTCCTATCTCACAGATTTATGGTCTTTCCCTTAGGGACCATGGGAGACTTGTGTGGTGCCGCTTGACATCTAAGTCGTTTGACCAGGATATGGCATTCATCACATCACTGCTTTCCAAATTCCCCTCCTTTGGGTTTCCTCCTTCTTCCTTATTTTTCTTTCTAATCGTTCAATTTCAACTGTTGTTAATAGTAGTGTTCCTCAGGGTTTTGTCTTGTCTCCTACTCTATTCCTACATTCTAAGTAGGATGCGATACGGATATTAATGATGTTCTCAGCTGCTCATCTAACCCAATCTATTCATATGCCGAAAACTCGACCCTCCATTCTTCTACTCATTTCAAATCTGCTCCTTCCTTTGTCTCTAGAGTTGCTTCTCGTCTTCACCTTTCCGATTACATTCTTGCCGATCTGATTAGAATCTCCTAGTAAGGTCGTCTCAACCTTGTGATATTCAACTCATTAAAAACTCCACTTCTTGAAATCTCCCTCTCAATTGACACCTCCTAATGTTTCTATTTCTTTCTGTGGTTCTTCCGTCTCTCAAAAAAAATGCCTTGAGAACCTTACATTACAATGGTTGCTAAAGCGACCTCAAAAAGCTGAAAGTTTTGTTTAGGCTGCGAGAATTTTTTACTTCTTCGCAGTTACTCAAATTATACATGGGCCTCCACCGCCCGTTTATGGAGTACTGCTCTCATATCTGGGATGGCTCATATTTCATCCGTCTTTTGAATAGGTTGAGTCAAATGCTAAAAGACTTGAAAATTGTTCTGTTATATCTAATTTTCTTGACCATTTATCTTTGCGTCGTGACGTTGGTGCTTTGTCTCTTTTCTACATGTACTACAGAAGCAAATGCTCTAGGGAACTGTACACTCGTATACCTCCGCTTTTACGACGGCCTCGTAGCACAAGAGGTGCATTGTCTACATATAAATTTTGTATGGACATAGGCGATTT
>SEYY01001252.1:80000-82500 GCA_009176605.1 Armadillidium nasatum
GTTATCTTCATGTAACAAAAAAAAAAAAAATTATTATGTCACTTCAATATTAACTTATGAAAGCATCATTTATTTACATACTATTTTAAGTTTAATATAATCCTTATTTCAACTTACAGTTAATAGTCATAAAAATATTTTCTTTTTCTTTTTCATTTTTATTTTTATATTACTTTTTGAAGGTGTACCTTTGAATTACTTTTGTTTCTATTTTTTAATTGTCATTCGCCTTATTTCTGGCATACGTTACTTAATATCTCTTATTTCCAGTATAACCTTTTGTTTGTAGTAGAGTTGGACGAGAACAGCACCGAAGCCACCGCACCAACCGTACCCAACACACTAAGAAATCTTTCATATGTACCGCACCTCACAAGGAAGTCGGACACTAGAACCGCACCAAAAATTATAGTTTTTACAACCGGAGATCTCCGCACCGCACCGCACTAGGAAATCGTGCAATTGTACTGCACCACACTGCACCAGTAGATTGTGCATCAGTATCACACCGCACTTCACCACACAAGGAGGTTGGGCATCAGAACTGCTCCAAACCTTTATATTTTTGCAACCAGAGCGTTCTGTTCCACGCACCGTACAGCACCGTACCGTACCGTACCTCATCTCACAGGTATGTGAGTCAAAACTGACCTCTGATCTTTCTCGTATTTCAAATTGGAGCAGAGAAAACATGGTCGTTTTCATTGACTCAAAAACTCAATTCCTTCATCTTTCAACTCGACATAAAATTCCGTACAACTGACATCTTTGAAAACACCCGACTCAAACCTTCATGTCCTCAATATTCTCAGTGTGCCCTTTTCTCTTGATCTTTCTTGGAAAGATCACTTACATCACTTCTTTTTCTAAACCAGCTTCTAAGAGGTTGAGTGTTCTGAGGCGCCTTCGTGGTTTTATTATTTACGCCCCCCAAGTTATTTGCTCTTTATGTCGGTGTTCTTCGGCACTAACTAGAGTACACCTCACACATCGGGGGTGGTTCCACGCATATAGCTCTCCTTGAGAAGGTGGAGTCTAAGGCTTTTCGTCTTGTAAACTCTTTTGCTCTTACTAACTCTCTCCAATTTATTTCTGACCTTCGAATTGTTGCTTCATTCTCTTTATACTATCGCTATTACAAGGGACACTGCTCTTCTAATCTCTCATTTCGCATACCATCTCCATTGAGAAGAGATTGTTCGACACTAGTTTCAATACAGTCTCGTCCTTTCTCTGTCCAACTTTCCGACCCAAGACTTAACCGCTATGCTCAATCTTACATATACTCTACTGATAAAGTATGGAGAACACTCCCTTTATCTATTTTAGTAACTTTCTTTGACTTGTACGCTTTTAAACGCCGTGTATCTGGACATGTCGGCCATTAATGGCCAGATTTCCGGTATTTTCCCAACTTCTGGTGGAAATCTGTAGGTCTCTGTCCTTTGACCACAAGAGGGATATATATATATATATATATATATATATATATATATATATATATATATATATATATATATATATATATATATATATATATATATATATATATATATATATATATATATATATGTCCTCTGGTGGGCAAAGGCCGGACGCCTACCAATTTCCACAAGAGTTGAGGAATAGTAAAAAATCTGGTCGCTAATGGCCGACGTGACCCGATACAAGGCATTTAAAAGTATGCAAGTCAAAGGGAATTTGGGAAAATATAAAAAGAGTGTGTTCCAGACTTTACCAGTAGAGTATATGTAAGATTGAGTATAGCTATTCAGTTTAAGGTCGAAGAGTTAGACAGTGAAAGGATGAAACTGTGTAGAATATAATCAGGACCATATACCTTCTTAGTGTTAAGCTCTGAGAGAGCAGAAAGGACATCTTTAGAAGAAATTCCAATGTTAGGCATGAATGAGTTGGAGGGGGAATAGCTCTGGAATCATCTAAGGTAGAGTTAGAGGCAAAAGTTTGAGCGAAAAGTTCAGCTTTAGTAGAAGGTAAAACGGCAGTTGTGCTATCAGAAGAAACTAGAGGAGGAAAAGAGGAAGAAGTGAAGTTAGAGTTGACATTTTTAGCAAAACTCCAAAGAAGGCGAGAGCAAGAGGAACCAGAAAGAAAATTGCATTTACGACGGAAAAAAGTTTTTGGTATCTCGAAGAATAGATTTTGCATGATTCCGGGATGAAATAGAAGTTGAGTGAGTTTCTGGAGTTTGGAGTTTGAAGACGACGGTAATCTCTGAAGGCAGCATCCTTGTGGAGGATAGCGCAAGTACAAGTAGAAAGTAGAGTTAATTAAACCAAGGTTTGTTAGGTTTAGTAGATGGAAAGATATATATATATATATATATATATATATATATATATATATATATATATATATATATATATATATATATATATATATATATATATATATATATATATATATATATATATATATATATATATATATATATATATATATATATATATATATATATATATATATATATATATATATA
>SEYY01001252.1:137500-140000 GCA_009176605.1 Armadillidium nasatum
AATTCATTCTCTCTATGCTGAGAAATTTAAAGGATGATATGAATAGTTTTAAACAAAATAGTAAAACTTGAAAACTCAGTGAAAGAATATGCAATTAGATTTGAAATGTTAGAGAGAGAACTTGGAGATGAGGAGAAACAAAACGAACTTTTCAGTAAAACTATAAACTCCTTTTCAAAATAAAGTTGACGATTTAGTAGAATAGGAAAGGAATAATGATAAACTTTTGCAAACTTTTCCTAAAGTAAATTATACATTTTATGAAGCACTAAAAAGGCAAAAGTTTCCTTGAGAAATGAACTTCGTGTGACGGATACGGATTTTCGACATATAAATTTGGTTAAATTTTTACCTATAAATACTTTTGAAGTTTCAAGATCTTAGTACTAAGGGAAGACTTTTTAAAATTGTACGATAGGAATGTCCATGGAATATATACCTTAATGAATATTTGACTCCTAAAAGGAAATTATATTTTAGAGAATTAAGAAAAGTAAAGAAAGATGAGAAAAGAAATTCTGCTTTTACTCTTAGTGGGAAAATTTACATAAAATACACACAACAAGGAGAAAAAATTCATATAAACTCTCTCTCTGTCGATGATTTACTCGTTGGAACTGCTTTGAGGTTTTTAAATTATTCGCAGATAGGTTAAATTATATTAATTGATAACGGTGTAAATTATTACTAAATGATTGATAGTTCTTGTATTTATTCAACGAGTTATAAATTCAACAAACTATAATGTCATGGTTAAAAAATTTACATTTTAAATATTAATGTGAAAAATGACCTTGCTAATATTTTTGTAGTTAGTATCTGCTATTCTATTCTTAAATATTAGTGTTAATTTGGTAGTCTTAAAGTTTTTCCATCATTTTACGTTAGAGGTAAGAAATAGACTTGTATTCTGGATTACTTATGGAACAACATTTATATAAATACTCAAACATGTGTGTTTGAAATTTTAGTTGCAGACCACTTTCCTGTATTGACATTATTTAATAATGATAATAAATTAAATACCATTAAGAGGTTTTACGATTTTTTCAATTGATAATAATGATGGTAATAAAAATGATGGTGGTAATGATAATAATAAAATTTTAAAACTTTAATGAAGAAACATTCGTGATAGAAGCTTTCGATGACCATAACGTTAAAATGTAGAGATACAACTAATGCTCACCCTCCTGTTAGTTATGCAGTGTCATCTGAGACAAATGTATGTACTACCCTTTCCAAATGTAATATTAATTATTTTGTATAATTGTAAAATTCTTGGGAATTTAGTGAAGATTTTAGATCATGTGAACATAGCGTACTTTTGAATCTATATAAATGGGTGTACTGGGGAATCGAACCTTTTGCCTGAAGGAAATGTTGTCCCATAGAGGCTTTTTCACACATTTCTGGAAAATCTTTTATTCTGTCTTATTTAACTGTTAATACTGTGAAATTGTTTAATTTTGACTTTTATTATGTTGAATGAGAAATAATAAAAATCTATCTATCTATTATTATTATTATTATTATAATTATAATTATTATTATTATTATTATTATTATTATTATTATTATTATTATTATTATTATTATTATTATTATTATTATTATTATTATTATTATTATTATTATTATTATTATTATTATTATTATTATTATTGAAATAAAAATTATTGCAATATTATATTTTTTTTCCAGAGCTTATGAAGAATTTTTTGTGTTCATTCCAAGTTTGGTGAGTATGTAATCATTCTAATGCATTTATGTGCGTATATATATATATATATATATATATATATATATATATATATATATATATATATATATATATATATATATATATATATATATATATATATATATATATATATATATATATATATATATATATATATATATATATATATATATATATATATATATATAGATAAGTACCCCGCTGGGCTTAACCCTGCGGAGTGATAGGGTGGCTAGACCATTCTGTTTTACTCTTTAACCATTTAGTTTGTTCCTTTTCGCGTTTCAACCTTTCAGATGGTATCTAGTGTCCTCTAGTCTCATAATGGAGTATCTATGCTCCCACTGCTCCCACTGCTCCCACTGCCCCCATCCCTCCCTCCCTCCCTCTGTTCACATGCTCACAAATTTACAAGCTCTTACTCGTACATTCCCTTCAAATTTAAAAAAAAAATGGCGCAACAAAAATCCACCTCGGAGATGCTTGGAGGATCGGCATCTAAACAGTGACTCTCATCCCCCCCACCTTCCCCCATCACCAATGCACTCATCCAACGATGGGGTTTTACTACCAAGACTTAGATGCCGATTTGCCCTAGTACATGGTTTATTTCATTAATTTGTGCAACATTCGCAGTCTTTTGTTTAATTTCCACTTTGTCGAACACCACCTCTCTTCTTCTAGACCTCATCTCTTGTTCTTAACTGAAACTCAGGTGTTTGAGTGCTCTGTCAGCCAAACCCAATTCTGTTTCCT
>SEYY01001252.1:150000-152500 GCA_009176605.1 Armadillidium nasatum
AAACTTTCACTAGAAAGTTCAAGGATCGATTCGTAGTGAGTAAACTCCCTATAGTATTCCATTTCGCGATTATGGAATGGACAAAAGTTAATGAGTTGGAAATTTTATAGCAATGAATTTTTGTTTTTTGCAAAAATTATTGTGTATATATAAGATCATGATTTCAAAATATGAATAAGCTAAAATCGTTAAAAAGGTATTAAAAATTTTGGTGTATTTAAGCTAAAATCGTTAAAAATATTTTTAAAATTTTGTTGAATTTTGTTTATAGACTGAAAAAGAACGAGTTAACAGAAAAGTTTCTCTATAACCTGAAGATGAACATTTATCGTTAATATCTATTAACTCAAAAGCATAGCATATGTTAAATGAAGTGCGCTTATGTGGACAAATTTTCTGTATCGATTTTCAAAAATAAATTCTCTAAAACAGCTTTTCCCAACCGGAGTTCATGAACTCCTGGGGACCTTATAGACCCCCCAGGGAACCACTGAGAGGATCTTCAAGGGAAAATGTTATTTGGGGATCCATAATATTATCTAAGGGATTCATGATAAAATATTATAAATAAATAATATTATAAGTTACGGTTCAGAGGGTTCACAAGCAAAAATGGTTAGGGACCAAACCCTTGCTCCAAAGAAACTCTAACCCTGAGTGGAAAAAAACATTTTATCTGTATTGCAGTTTGGAAATGGGATGAGGTTTCTAGAATGCTGTATGAAGACTTCTGGAGCTCCTGTTATATTATTATTCAGGAATGCGTTCACAATCTGGTGGGCTTTGTGTGGGTCTCTTGTTTTTTGTATTACAAAAGCATTCAAAAACAAAAGCAAAACAAAGTATAATTGTTGCCATTGTTGTTATTTCGTAAATAACTGTAATATATATATATATATATATATATATATATATATATATATATATATATATATATATATATATATATATATATATATATATTATATATATATTATATATATAGTATAGGATGTTGACTCACGTGCTTGAGGGCCGGTTCGATCCCACTTGGGGATCCTAGGTATATACTACCTAGAAAAGTTCGAATAAAAAAAAAAAATAATAATATTTATTATTATAATATATATATATATATATATATATATATATATATATAGATATATATATATATATATATATATATATATATATATATATATATATATATATATATATATATATATATATATATATATATATATATATATATATATATATATATATATATTGCTTATCTGTAAATCTAAAAACGTTTAAAGAACTCTGGAGAGGCGCATCGCTTAAATTAAATCAGATGCATTTTTACTTCTGTGCGAATCTGAGCAGTTTCTGTGTGGCTTCTCAATGACCTCCATTATGGAATGCTCAGAAAGAGAATATTATTATTCTTTCTGTTAATTTTTTTTTATAAAGATGCAAAAAAAAAAAAAAAAAGGCAGAAATATATTGTTTGTTCTTTTTGAACATATCTTATTTATTGAGTTATGTTAAGACAGTTGCTAAAGGGCTACTTTTTAAACAGGATTATTATTTTTAATATTATTTTTATTATTATTATTATTATTATTATTATTATTATTATTATTGTTATTATTATTATTATTATTATTATTATTATTTTATTATTTTATTATTGTTATTATTATTATTATTATTATTATTATTATTATTATTATTATTATTATTATTATTATTATTAATGTATTATCATATTGTCATTGTAATATATTATTATTATTATTATTATTATTATTTTTTTTTTTTTTTTTTTTTTTTTTTTTTTTTTTTTTTTTTTTTTTTTTTTTTTTTTTTTTTTTTTTTTTTTTTTTTTTTTTTTTTTTTTTTTTTTTTTTTTTTTTTTTTATTTTATTTTATTATTATTATTATTATTATTATTATTATTATTATTATTATTATTATTTATTATTATTATTATTATTATTATTATTATTATTATTATTATTATTATTATTATTATTATTATTATTATTATTATTATTATTATTTACCGATTGTGAAAAAAATGTGTCCAAGAAGTCGCCATATGCAGAGAATCATGGAAACACGATTTGAAAATTCTTTTTTGAAGATTTATTTCAAAATTTAATTCAAAATCAAGATTAACTTCTAAAGTTTTTGAACTTTTCCTGTCACTCATTTTTCTTTTTAATCTCCTTGAAAACTCGATTTTTATTTTAAAATTTTTTTTTTTTTTTTTTTTTTTTATTTATTATTTTTTTTTTTTGGGGGGGGGGAAGTGTAAATAAATTTGAAAAACTTAATTTGTAAATAGGTTAAAATGATTAATTGTGCTTTACACTCACAAATACCTAAAGCACCCAAATACACACACACACACACACACACAACACACACAAACAAAAACAAACAAACAAACAAACCGTGGAACGAATTTTGAGATTTTGGGCTCTTTGACGGTGTTCTTAAATGAACATTTTATTATTATTGTTATTATTAT
>SEYY01001252.1:160000-162500 GCA_009176605.1 Armadillidium nasatum
GTTGAGTCAGAATGTTTTTTTTTTATTGAATATGATATATCGATACGGTTTTGAAATTTGTTACAATCGATATTATTCCTTTTAAAACAAAGCAGATTTACCCACTATGGAAATAATATTGATTTAAAGGAAGTATCGATTAAAGTTTATAATCGATGTGTTTGCCTTGTTCTTTTTCTTTTAAATTTTAAAAAGGGAAATCCAAAATTTGCATATCGATATACCAATATATTTGGAATAAATGATGAATAATCGATAAATTCCCTGATTTTCAACCGATTTCTCTGGGAACATTTATCTTATTTATTTCTGTATATAATACTGATATAATGCTTAATCTTTTGAATATATATAAAGATTTAATAAACTTAAATAGAAATATCGATATATTTGAATATATAATTAATAATCGATATTTTCCCGATTTTCCGCCGATTTCTCTTAGGATTTTTATCTTATTTTTTTTTTGTTCGCTTTCTCTTCTCCCTTTCCCTAATTAATGATTTCTTTATTAATTTTTTTTAATATGGAACACTTTATTTTTTATTTGTTTATTAATTTATTTATTATTTATTTGTTTATTTATTTATTATTTTACTTTTCATTAATTTGTTCGCAAATTTATTTCTTTGCTTATTTATTTAGTATTTTTTTTTAATTTATTTAATATTTATTTATTAATTATTTTTTTTATTTGTATATTTGTTTGTTGGTTTATTTGTTTATTTATTTATCAAATTTTTATCAAATTTATTTACTTAGCTATTTATTTATAAATTTATCTATTCATTTATTTAATTATTTATTTATTTACTTTTTTTTATTTGTTTTTTTTATTTTATTTTTTCTTTTTCTAGTCAAATATTTTAATTTAATATTTAAAATATTTTTTAAATTTTAAAATTTTTTTGTTTTTTTTTTTTTTTTTTTTGCCATTATTTTTCTCCGCAAATAAAAATATTTTTTATATAATTTATTGTTATTTTATTATTATTATTATTATTGGTATTATTTATTTATTATTTATTATTATTTATTATTTTATTATTTTATTATTATTTTTATTAATTACTACTACTTTTTTTTTTTTTTTTTTTTTTTATTGTTATTATTATTATTATTATTATTATTATTATTATTATTATTATTATTATTATTATTATTATTATGTAGTCCAGTTGATGGCCTTGTTCTCTCTCACGCCCATTTCCGGACCAATCATAGATAAGAATAAAAATTGAAGATGTTTTTATTAATTTGATTTTATTCAATATTTTATTAATTTATTTTTTTTACTAACTCGTTTTTTCTACTTTTTGTCTTGGCTATTAAAGTAAAGCAACTCAGTGGGCCATGTTTATTTCTGCTTCTGTCCACGGGCAATGAAGATAAACGGTGGGCCTCCCGAGGGCCTTTATTTTTGAGAGACAACATCCTTTCTCTGCTATTTAGGCAGCTTTTATGAGAATCAAAATTGATAGCAACTTGCATTATTTAATAATGATAATAATAATTATAATAAAAGTAAAAATTATTATAATCATAATGTTAGTATATAATTAATAATGATAATAATAATAATAATAATAATAATAATAATAATAATAATAATAATAATAATAATTATTATTATTATATTATTATTATTATTATTATTATTATTATTATTATTATTATTATTATTATTATTATTATTTTACAAAAATGGATCACTTTCAATGGACCAATTAAAATCCCCAAGTTTCCTAATTGGCATTCCTTTTTATCAAATCTACGAGTATTTGGCAAGCAAACACACACACACACACACTGCATATATATATATATATATATATATATATATATATATATAATATATATATATATATATATATATATATATATATACACTTCCCAGAAAGGCACTATCTTTCTGTCAGTCGGTTCAGCCTCGCTCTCCAGTTTGATCTTTCTGGAAAAGCTTCCCCACTTCAATAACTTAACTAAGGAAAGTTTTCTTTCCCAAGAATCTCCTCAATTTCATTTCTTCATCTCTTTCCTGGTTTTCCTTTTGGTCTTCTTCCTTTCGGCTTTCAATCTCAATACCTCCTTATTATCCTTTGGTCATCCATCATTTTCAGATGACCTAACCAACTCAGCAGAGCCTTCCTATCTTATTTTTGATGTGGCTTACCTCCATCCTTTCTCTAATTTGCTCATTTCTCACCCTATTACTTCAATTCTTTCCCAGAAACTCTTTATGTGGTCCCATTTCGGGGTCCTGTATTCTGCTTCTTGCCTTGGTGGTTTTCTTCCTGTGCTCAGCTGTTAGAATGGTCTCAAAAATTACTTTCTCACTCTTTCAACAATGGTTAGAAATGCACCTACCCATCTGCCATATATGCTTACTTTTCTCTCTGCGATATCTCGACCCACACATTCGCCTCCCTATACACACTTCCAAGATATGTTTAAGAATTCATCCTCTCCTATCCTCCTTTCAATGGTCTGAATATTTAGT
>SEYY01001252.1:168710-171210 GCA_009176605.1 Armadillidium nasatum
ATTATTATTATTATTATTATTATTATTATTATTAGTTTAGAGTAAACTGTTAATTAAAGATGATATTTGTTTACATTATTCAAAAGCTTTACGTTCACAAAGCCGCAATAAATCATTTTTATTCATTAAAACTACACACACAACAACTACTCGTTCGCGCACACGAACGCTCGCACGCAGACACATGCATACACACACACGAACACGAAGACTTAGGCACATGTTTACATCAAAATCAATCTATTAAACTCAATATTTTTGCATTCCTTTAAATTTAAACATTATTTTCTTATCAATTAAAAAAAAATTTCATTAATGAAAAAAAAAAGTAGTAAAAACATTATCCGGATAAATAATGATTTTACATTAATAAATATATATATATATATATATATATATATATATATATATATATATATATATATATATATATATATATATATATATATATATATATATATATATATATATATATATATATATATATATATATATATATATATATATATATATATATATATATATATATATATATATATATATATATATATATATATATATATATATATATATATATATATATATATATATATATATATATATATATATATATTTATATATATATATATATATATATATATATATATATATATATATATATATATATATATATATATATATATATATATATATATATATATATATATATATATATATATATATATATATATATGTTTGGCAGTGGATTTTGCGTAAGATTTTTCTTGAAAGAAAAGATTAAGTCTTGAGAGTTATTGGTTAGCGATTTAACGGTACACAAATACTACTATTACTACTACTACTATATTAATAATAAGAAATAATAATAATAATAATAATAATAATAATAAAAATGAAGATAATAATAAAAAATAATAAAATTAAAATGATAGTCAAACATTTTAACAAAAATTTACTCTGCGTTAATACTATTACTACTAATAATAATAAATATAATAATGAAAATATTAGTAATAATAATGATATAAATTATAAAAATATTAGTAATAATAATAATGATTATAATAATAAAAGTTATAATAATAATAATAATAATAATAATAATAATAATAATAATAATAATAATAATAATAATAATAATAATAATAATAATAATAATAATAAAAATAATAATAATAATATATTATAAAACTTTTGATGTTTTCCTACCTTAACTGCTCTAACAAAGGAGTAAGGTAAAGAGGAATGAAACCATTTATTAAAACAAAATAAAATAATTTAAAAAAAAATTTTTTATTTTGAAATCTTTTTGCAAAACATTGTTCAAGCGGAAAAGGATCTATAAATTCAAAGTAAACTGTTAAATGTAAAATCTCTATTTATTATTAGTTTTTTTTATTATGGTAATGTTGTTATAAATTTTTTCTTAATATTTTATTAATTTAATTTTAATACATTATAATTTATTATTATTAATTTTTTACCTTACGGATTACTGTATCATTTCATATTTGCCTCAAACCTTTTTTTAGAAGTTTATATTATATGTTCTTTGAAGGGTACGAGATTTGTTGTGAGAAATTGGTTGCATGAGTGGAAAGGAAGTCTCTTATCTAAAAACTGTTTGAAAATCTAGTCGTAGGATGTGATTAACTCAATAATATGCAGAGATAAAAAGAAGAAAGGGTTTCTTTTCTGCTAATATTCTCGCAGCTCACCATGACAACGTTTTTTCTAAGAGCAGACTCTTAAAAAGAAATAAAAGGAAAAGGGATATACTGTTAAATGTAATTATTTTTAATATAACGGTAATATATAATACCTCTGTTAGAAGACCCAGAGGGGTTGGGTTCTTTTCCAGGTTTCATTAGCAATGAACACGAAGGAGGTCCAAGCTGCAAAATCTGTCAGTGATTCTGTTTTTAATTATGGTAAGCATCAATGCTTAATGTTACTAATTTTTATAGATCATAACAACATGTAGGACTGAGTAATTTCTGGAACCCTTGTAAAAGATATTCAAATTTCTTGTTAAAGTCAGAAAGGGTTGATAATTTCGATGTATTCAGTTTTATATCTCAAAAAAATTGTTTTATTTTTTTCATTTTTTAAATTAAAGTTCACACCTCACAGATATTTATTACCCTATTTAAGGAGGATAATATTGTAGGAAATTTCTTCCTACGCTGCAAAAATTGTCCTAACGAATCGTTGGGACAAGTGGTACAAGTGTCACAGTAAAATTTTCAATAGAGAAAAGACATGTTAAGCATAAGAAAGTCGCTTCACCGATTTATTTTCTAAGATAACTGAAAAAAAAAATTTGTTGTGACATTTTGTCACTTGTCCCAACGATTCGTTAGGACATTTTTTTGCATTGTAGGATCCGTGTGAGTGATTGAACCAGCGCATTCAAACAATTGAATCAGTCATATTATTGTTATTGTCATAATGCGACTGTAGCAGAAAGATCAAATTATGCTAGCAATCATGACCAAGT
>SEYY01001252.1:188710-193710 GCA_009176605.1 Armadillidium nasatum
TTCTTCACATGTGTCCTACAATATTTACAACGCTTATACTTACATTACCTATTAAATTAATCAAAAATGGCAAAATTAAAATCTGCCTCGGAGAATCCTAGAGGGGCGGCATTCCAAAATAGCCTCATCCACTCTACTTTCCCCATCACCACTTGGGAATTGGTGGCCTCCGGTGATGGGGTTGGCGCCACCAAGACCTCTATGCCGGTCTTGCCCTGGTGCACGGTCTTCGTTTTTCATTAATTTCTGCAACATTCGCGGTCTTTTTTCTAATTTCCACTTTGTCGAACACCACCTCTCTTCTTCTAGACCTCATCTCTTGTTCTTAACTGAAACTCAGGTGTCTGAGTGCTCTGACAGCAAAACCTACTCTGTTTCCTCCTACTGTCTCTATCCTCAATTTTCAGCCAAAGGCGGATGTTGCATATGTGCGCAACGATGTTGTTTGTTCTCGTGTCTCTAATTTGGAGTCTTCTGAATTCTCAACTTTATGGCTTAAACTTTCTTGCAACTCTACAACTAAATTTATTTGTTCTGTTGTCTACTTATCTCCTAACTCTACAGACTATCCAAAATTCTTCGACTATCTTAACTCCAAAATAGAACACATTCTTTCTTCTTCTCCTTTCTCCGAAATCATCATTTTAGGTGATTTCAATGTTCACCACCGCCAATGGCTTTCATCTAGTTCTCAAGATCCAGCTGGTGAACTCGCCTTCCAATTTTCTATCCAAGAACAACCTTGAGCAGTTGGTGCAACTCCCTACCCGTATCCCTGACCGTCTTGGTGATGAACCCAACATTCTAGACCTTTTTCTAACTTCTAATCCTTCTCCTTATACTGTTAAACTCTTTCCTCCTCTGGGTTCATCCGATCATCTTCTTATCTCTCCGTATCTTGTCCTGTCTCTTCAAGTCTTCCGCAAGAACGGCCCCCGCCTTCGGCGAGGAGACGTTTCTGGCATTTCGGTGCCAGCTAACTGGTCTGACTTGCGGTCGTGTACTTCTTCTGATTTTCCATGGAATGATTACTGTTTCCGTGGGAGGGGTCCCTCGGAGTGTGCAGAGCGCATAACCGAGGTGATTCTCTCTGGCATGGAGGCGTACATTCCATTATTCTTTCCCTTCTACTAAACCTAACAAACCTTGGTTTAACTCTGCTTGTTCTCGTGCTATTCCGCCGCAGGGATGCTGCCTTCAGGGATTACCGTCGTCTTCAAACTCCAGAAACTCATGCAACTTATATATTTCATCCCGGAATCGTGCAAAATCTATTCTTCGAGATACTAAAAACTCTTTTCTCCGTCGCAAATGCAATAATCTTTCTGGCTCCTCTTCCTCTCGCCCTTTCTGGCATTTTGCAAAAAATGTCAACTCTAACTTTGCTTCTTCCTCTTTCCCTCCTCTAGTATCTTCTGACGGCACAACTGCCGTTTTACCTTCCTCTAAAGCTGAACTCTTCGCTCAAACTTTTGCCTCTAATTCAACCTTAGACGATTCCGGAGCTGTTCCTCCTCCTTCAACCTCCTCCAACTCATTTATGCCTAAAATTGTAATTTCTTCTAAAGACGTCATTTCTGCTCTCTCTGAGCTTAACACTAAGAAGGCGTACGGTCCTGATGGTATTCCTCCTGTGGTTCTCAAAACTTGTGCTTCCGAGCTTGCACCCTGCCTTGGTAAACTATTTCGTCTTATGTCTTTCTACTTCAACCTTCCCTTCTTGCTGGAAACGTGCGCTCATTCAGCCTGTGCCGAAGAAGGGGGACCCCTCTCAGCCCTCTAACTATCGTCCTATTTCTTTAACCTCCGTTCTTTCTAAAGTTTTCGAATCTATCCTTAACAGGAAGATTTGGAAACATCTCAATTCTTCTAATCTTATCTCTGATCGCCAGTATGGCTTTCGTAAAGAAACGCTCTACTGGTGATCTTCTTTCCCTTCTCTCTGACTCTTGGTCCTCCGCTCTTCGGCATTTCGGTGAATCTTTTGCTGTGGCACAATGCTTTGATTTCCAAACTTCCCTCTTTCGGAATCTATCCTTCTCTCTGTGACCTTCTCTCTGATTTCCTTTCCGGTCGTTCTATAGCAGCTGTTGTAGACGGCCACCGTTCATCCTATAAATCTATTAATAGTGGTGTTCCTCAAGGATCTGTCCTATCCCCAACACTTTTTCTGCTTTTCATTAATGACCTTCTCTCTATTACTTCATCTCCTATCCACTCCTATGCTGATGACTCCACCCTTCATTACTCTTTTCATTTTGAAAGACGCCCCTCCCAGCAACAGTTAATAGAGGCAAGGAGGGTGGCCTTGGAGCAACTAACCTCTGATCTTATCTCGTATTTCAAATTGGGGCAGAGAAAACATGGTCGTTTTCAATGCCTCAAAAACTCAATTCCTCCATCTCTCTACTCGACACAATCTTCCACACAACTATGATATCTTCTTCGAAAACACACAACTCAAACCTTCATCTCTCCTTAATATTCTCGGTGTTTCTTTTTCTCGTGATCTTTCTTGGAAAGATCACATTACTTCTCTTTCTAAACAAGCTTCTAAGAGGTTGGGTGTTCTGAGGCGCCTTCAGATATTTCTTCACACCACCCCAGTTGCTTGCTCTGTATAGGGGTGTTGTTCGCCCCTGTATGGAGTATGCTTCACACATCTGGGGTGGTTCCACACATACAGCTCTCCTTGGAAAAGGTGGAGTCTAGGGCTTTTCGTCTTATCAATTCTCCTGCTCTTACTAATTCTCTCCAATCTCTTTCTGCCCGTCGAATTGTTGCGTCACTCTCTCTATACTATCGCTATTACAATGGACACTGCTCTTCTGAACTCTCTCGTCGCATACCTCCTCCATTGAGAAGGGCTCGTGCGACTCGTCTTTCTACACAGTCTCATCCTTTCTCTGTCCAACTCTCTGACCCCAGACTTAACCGCTATGCTCAATCTTACATGTACTCTACTGGTAAAGTCTGGAACACACTTCCTTCATCTATTTTCCCAACTTCCTATGACTTAGGCACCTTTAAACGCCGTGTATCAGGTCATGTCGGCCTTTAATTTGACCAGGTTTCCGATTTGCCTCCCAACTCTGGTGGAAATTGGTAGGCCTCTGGCCTTTGCCCACCAGAGGAGATATATATATATATATATATATATATATATATATATATATATATATATATATATATATATATATATATATATATATATATATATATATATATATATATATATATATATATATTATATATATATATATATATATATATATATAATATATATATATATATATATATTATATATATATATATATATATATATATATATATATATATATATATATATATATTATATATATATATATATATATATATAATATAAAAAATATATAAAATATATTTAAAAAATTTATAAAAAAAAAAGTTAAAAAGTAAACTATAAAATAATAAATATATATATATATATATATATATATATATAATATATATATATATATATATATATATATATATATATATATATATAATATATATATATATATTATTATATATATATATGCGTGTGTGCGTTATTTTGTAGTCAGTTTGCAACTGGCTTGTATATTACTGGAATATTTAATTTCCCACGATTCAAAAATAATAATAATAATAATAATAATAATAATAATAATAATAATAATAATAATAATAATAATAATAAATAATAATAATAAGTGATAGTAACAATTTTAAAAGACACGTAAAAAAATTAATCTTTCAAATTAATAAATAATAAAATTATTTTATATATATATATATATATATATTATATATATATATATATATATATATATATATATATATATATATATATATATATATATATATATATATATATATATATATATATATATATATATATATATATATTATATAATTTGGGGACTTGCGAGTAAGGTACACGTTAGTCACGAGAAGTTTTGTATTTATTATATTTTATTTTTTATTCTTATTGTAATTAGAGAAGGGGTCTTGAAAAGATTTGTTTGATAAGGGAGGGGGGGGGGATTGTCGCGATTTAAAAAGTTTGAGAATCCTTGATACAGAGGATGTTCCACACTAGCTTCAACCAGGAAAGTTTTGCATTTGTATGAGAAGCTCAATTGTAAAAATATTTAGAAACATGCTAACAAGAATTGAATTAATCATCATTAAATATGCTTTAAAGTTCAGAATAGAAATGATGGAAGAATGACACAAAAAAAAAAAAAAAAAAAAAAAACAATTAATTCTGCTTTACCTTACTGAAGTCGAAAAGAAATTGTGAATAAGAAGAAACTGTGCTCATGAATAAAGATAATGGAATGGACGACATATTCTAGAAAAGAAAAGAACAACAAATGACGCTAATCTTCTCAAATTGTTGAAAACAAATTAAATGAAATTGTTCAGTGATGTCTAGCTTGCCCTCGCAGCAGTGTTCTCAGCCAAAGATTGTTTATTGGAGCAAGCATAGTATAATATTAATAAAAGTTGTAGGCTTAAGGGTAATAACCAGGAGGATGTCCTATTTTTAGAACATAACCTGTCTTTTACAAGATTCTATTATTAAACAATATATTTTTACGCTATCTGAAAATGGGTGGAGTTTGTAGATAGTGGCTGGTTTGACACATGAGGGTTTGATTCATCTTCCCTCACACCTTAATATAACATTCAGTCCAAATTAACATCGTTTTTTTCACAAACTTCAGCTTTTTTATATATTAGTTTTTTTCCACTTTTTTTTATATTAGGAATAATAAAGTCTTTTTTTTACAGATCAGAATTAAACTTTTTCCAAATTTTTTGATTTTTTGTCTTTAATTTTAAAATAAAAAATTTAAAATAAAATGAAACAATAGATAATGTTTTGAAGATCAGCATCCGTATTCTCTGAGAAAGAAAATTTACATATCTCAGCACGAGAGAAAATAGAAAAGTTCGTATATATATATATATATATATATATATATATA
>SEYY01001252.1:198710-203710 GCA_009176605.1 Armadillidium nasatum
ATCTGGTGTAACATGAGTCATGTAAATATCATCTGGTTCTTTCATAACAACATAATGCTCTTCCAATTCAATTCCATCTTTACTTTTAGTTTGATTTTTTTCTGCAGTTAAATCTAGTGCATTCAATTGGTTTGTTTTCTAATTTCACTCTCATTGTATTCTTTTTTGCCAACACGTTTCCTTTCTCTTTCAACTTTTTTTTCTATCCAACACATTACTTTCATTCAATATCCCCATATCCTTTAATGCTACATTAACTTTAGCAGTAGTGACACTATAGCTTACACGAAACCTGTCAGATGTTATCGCTAAATGTTTATGCACAAATCTATTCTGAGAATTTTCCCTAAGTTCACATTCTGGAAGAAATTCCTCATCGTTTCTGCTTTCCTCTTTTTCCAAAGCCTCTACTTCCATAACATTAAAATTTAATCCTGTGTTCGTTGAAGGGCCACACATTTCTACGGTTTAGGTACTGCTGCTGCTGCTGCTGCTGCTACTACAACTCCTACCCCTGCCGAGACTTACAACTGATTCAACATTTAACCTTTCCAATTTTTCTTGTGTCTTTCTTCTTGCACCTGTTACTAGTTCATCAATTGTCTCAAACTGATTTTGCCTTTGTTTTCGACTTACAAAGGGTTCTCATTCAAAAGGAATCAAATGCAAACTGAAATTCAGAAAACGAGATTTTTGACTCACGATAAAAATTTTGGTGAATATGATATTTACAGAAACTTACCATCAGTATCCCCATTTGTGCATGTCTGTGTGTATATATGCGTGTGTGTGTTGAATTTTGTGTGAATATATTGTATGCCTTACATACCTAAACAGATCAGGAGTAAATTACATATGAGACACATTGAGATTGATTTTAGAATCGAGAATAACGAAAAAGTGAGGTAATGTGTGCGAGGGATGAGGGAGGGGGGAGGGGGGCGTTGCACAACTTTGAAATTTTGCACACATGAATGAGACCGTGATACTGACGCCGATGAATAGCGTAATTTGGACAAATTTTTAAAAAGTGTATGTTTTGACCCACCCTATATATATATATATATATATATATATATATATATATATATATATATATATATATATATATATATATATATATATATATATATATATATATATATATATATATATATATATATATATATATATATATATATATATATATATATATATATATATATATATATATATATATATATATATATATATATATATATATATATATATATATATATATATATATATATATATATATATATATATATATATATATATATATATATATATATATATATATATATATATATATATATATTATATATTTATTGCAGGTTTAAAGGTCCAAATATTAACTACTGTGTATATAACTAGAATTAGAAGCAAATAATATGTGAGTTTTTAACAATTCATTTTTTCTATTTTTTTTTATTTACTTTTATTTTATTTATCTTATTTATATTTTATTATTATTTAATATTACAGAAAGCAAATAATATTCAAAATATTAAAAATAAAAATATTAATAATAATAATTTAATAATAATAATAATAATAATAATAATAATAATAATAATAATAATAATAATAATAATAATAATAATAATAATAATAATAATAATAATAATAATAATAATAAATAATAATAATAATAATAATAATAATAATAATAATAATAATAATAATAATAATAACTGAAATTAAAAATACCCCAAGTTAATAAAAACTATTTTCTTTTTTTTAATTATTTTAGTTTTATTATTCAGATTAAAAAACAAATGGCAATGTTATTATTGTTATTGTTATTGTAATTATTATTATTATTATTATTATTTATTATTGTCATTATTATTATTATTATTATTATTATATTTTGATATATTACTAATTATTATTATTATTATTATTATTATTATTATTATTATTATTATTATTATTATTATTATTATTATTATTATTATTATTATTATTATTATTATTATTATTATTATTATTATTATTATTATTATTATTATTATATTATCATTATTATTTTGTATATATATTTTATAATTTATATATCTGTTAACTAGAGTTACTAAGTGTTTATTATAACTAAGTAGATAAAGCTAATAGATAAAGTAATGAGACTTCAATTGACCTCCCGTTGGGCATTTTCTGCAGTATGTGTAAGAAGGGCATTGACTCGGAAAAAAAAAAGCATTTTTTAATGTATTATTTTCTGTAGGGCTTGCAGTGTTCTATTTACTTAATAGGGAAAAATATATATGAAAAACTATTATAAAAGAAATTGCACAAATCATTTATTTATAAATAAATAATAATATCGTAAAAGGAGTATCTTGCTTATGTAATCCACAGAACAGAGCGGACTGAATATATAATTTTAGCAACTGAATTAAAAAATCACCGGAAGATGCCCAGTTTTAGGGCTTCGCATTTTTGGATTTTCCAGCATTAGAGGCTAAAGTATTTTTGGCAGAAGTGTTTGAAATTATGTAGAGGATGTTATTGTAGCGGTTAACCAAAGGGCATTAAATGGTATTACAATGGTCAACAAAAGGCGGCGATTGTCATTTTCGGAGAGTATCCAAAAGTATTAAAATATAAATCTTTTAAATGAAAAATTTCTTAAATTATTTATTTATAAATAAATAACAATATCGTAAATGAAGCATTTTGGTTATAGAATTCCTCAGAACAGAAAAAACTGAATATATAATTTTAGCAATAGAGTAAAATATGTTCGAAAAGAAATGCAATATTTCCTCCAATCAATTTGGGCATTATCAATCGAAAAATAAAATGCCAGGAGTGATAAAGGTAAGGTATTGCAACTTCTAGAAAACATTGAGAAGAACTTGGGGAAACTGATTCTTACCGTCTTAAGGAAAAGAAATAAAGGAAACTATAGAGATTCAAGATTGAAAAAGTCTTCCTCTTCATTTTTAGTCCACTCCTAGGAAGGACTGTTGCGACAAATTTAGCGAATAAGACAGAGAAAAATATTGCGCACGACAGGATTCGAAACCACTGACCTTGGTTGGTTGCTTCTGTAACCCAGGAGCCCCAGCAAAAGGCCATGTAGCCCCAGTAGGGGTTCCAAGCACCTTCCTATGGATTCTAATAAGTACAGAGTTGCTACAGTGATTCGAAGCATAAGAGCTTGAAACTGTTCTACTATGCCTTCTTTTTCTGGGAAGGCGACGTAGTTCAGTGGTAGAGCCGTATGTTCACTGTCTAACGGCGATGCTGTTGTCAGTGGTTTCGAATCCTGGCGTGAGGAAAATTTTTCTGTCTTATTCGCTAAATTTGTCGCAACAGTTGTTGTGCCCATGTTGGCGTTGCTTGACCTTGGTTGGTTGCTCCTGTAACCCAGGAGCCCCAGCAAAATGCCATGTAGCCCCAGTAGGGGTTCCAAGCACCCTCCTATGGATTCTAATATATATATATATATATATATATATATATATATATATATATATATATATATATATATAATATATATATATATATATATATATATATATATATATATAGGCTTAGGTGTAGATTGTTTCTGACTTTCGATATTTTTTATATCGATATTTTTTTATGTCGATATTTTATTTTAATCGATACTTTTATACCTATAATTTTTTTTTTTATACCTATAATTTCGTTAATACGGTCCTAGGCTAGTATGTCGTGCCAACGTTCTTGTGTAGGTTAGGCCTCTTTTACGGCAACTTCTTGTGTAGGTTAGGCCTCTTTTACGGCAACTTCGGTAGTTCAGGTTATGATAAGTCGAATTAGGTTCTGCTACAAAAATAAGTAATAATAATTGTGTGTATGTCTGGTGTAATAGCCTCTAATTCTCGCCAACGTTCTTGTTTAGGTTAGGCCTCTTCGATATTTTCGATTATCGATATTTTCTGACAATCGAAAGTCAGAAACAATCTACACCTTTACCATATATATATATATATATATATATATATATATATATATATATATATATATATATATATATATATATATATATATATATTATATATATTATATATATATATATATATATATATATATATATATATATATATATATATATATATATATATATATATATATATATATATATATATATATATATATATATATATATATATATATATATATATATATATATATATATATATATATATATATGAGTATGTGTGTGTATGGTTTTTTGTAAATATATATATAAAAAATAATAATTTTATGTAGACCTTCGTAATGCAACTATAAATTAGTTTTAAGTTACCGCATCTTTCCTCACAAATAGCCTATTTAAAAGCTTAATAAAATTTTAATCTAACCTCTCTCTCTCCCTCTTTCCCCCCCCCCCGACCCTTCCCAAATCTTTTCACACTACGCTCAGATTTAAAACTATTGAATTGTTGTATTCGAATAAATAGGTCTAAACTGGAAAGTAAAATGTTAAGTAAAGAAATTAAAACGTTTTTTTTTTCTTTTTTAATTCAGAAAAAAAAATTGTATCATTTCAAAATCTTTTTGTTGTTTTTTTTTGTGAGCCTCGAGGCGATCGTCGTTCTTAATTAATCTCTCAGTATTCTTTTGGCAATTGTTTCTCCCTCTCAACATAATTTATATATTCTCAAACACACACACACACACACACACACACACACACACACACACACACACACATATTATATACATATATATATATATATATATATATATATATATATATATATATATATATATATATATATATATATATATATATATATATATATATATATATATATATATATATATATATTTATAGGGGGAGCTTAAAGCTTCACGAAAACTCTTAACTCTTCACGAAAACTTAAAGCTTTAAGAAGACTTAAAGCTTCATGAATATTCTTAAAGTTTCACGAAGATTCATAAAAGTCTTTCATGCTTCCCATTATTTGAGCTTTCTTTCCTCTTACATTGACGAAAAC
>SEYY01001252.1:218710-221210 GCA_009176605.1 Armadillidium nasatum
TACTAAAATATTTATATAAAAAAAATTCCTTTAAAACTTGAGGATATTATCTAATAACAATAATAATAATAATAATAATAATAATAATAATAATAATAATAATAATAATAATAATAATAAAACAAAAAAAAAAAAATTTTTTTTATTATTATTAATGTCAATAATAATAATGATAATAAAAATAATAATAATAATAATATTATTATTATTATTATTATTATTATTATTATTATTATTATTATTATTATTATTATTATTATAATGTCAATAATAATAATAATGATAATGATCTTTAATTCTTAATCTTTATTTATTTTTTCAGTTACAAATTTACATATACAAATATCGTGTAATTTACATGTTTTGATACTAAACTGGTATTAATAATAATAGTACCAAAGCTATTAATACTAATAATAATTAATTATAAAAAAAAAAAAATTAAAAAAAAAAAAAAAAAAAAAAAAAAAAAAATCATTAGATCCAAAAGACAAGATTCAAAAATATAAAATGAAACCCTAAAAACAAATAGAAAAGGTTGAAGAATAATTGTTTTAAACTCTCGCACAAACAGACAAGCAGATAAAGAGTTAAAGGGTGACCGGACAGACTTATATCCAAAACAAATGAAGCGGTTCCGAAGGGAGGAGGATTTGCCTTTTGTGTTTTGAATATTTGAAGGAGTTTCTTCAGGCGAATTCTCAAAGGGAAGGATAAGAGGATGAGTGAGTGCTTTTGGGACGCCTGCGAAGAACAGGAGATATGGATGAGGAGGAAGAGGAAGAAGAAGAAGAGGAGGAGGAAGAAGAAGAAGAAGAAGAGGAGGAGGAAGAAGAGGAGAAGAGAAGAGGAAGAAGAAGAAGAGAGAAGAGGAAGAAGAAGAAGAAGAAGAAGAGGAAGAAGGAAGAGAGGAGGAGGAAGAGGAGAAAGAGGAAGAGGTGGAAGAGGAAGAAGAGGGGAGGAGGAAGAGGAAGAAGAAGAGGAGGTGGAGGAGAGGAGGAAGAGGAAGAAGAGAAGGAGGAGGAGGAGGAGAATGAGGAAGAAAAGGATAAGAATGACTAAGATAAAGATAGCGATAAATAAAGATAAAGAAGAGATTATGAGTATAGGGAATAAAATTAAAGAAATTAAAAGAAAAAATTTTAGAATAAAAAAGAAGAAATAAGGATAAAAGGTACAATAGAAGAGGTAAAGAAAAGATGGTAAGAAAGGGGATGCCACTAAATAGAGAGAGAGAGAGAGGGGGAAAGTTAAAGAGGAAAAGGAGAAATAAATGATAAAGAAAGAGAGCAAGAAAGACGAGAAAAAAGAAAAGAAAGATTAAAACTGCTAGAAGAAGGGAATAAAGAAATAGGAAAAAAATATATATATTAAAATGAAAAATTAAAGGAAATAGAATAGATAATATAAACTAACAAAATAATAGTATCAATAAGAAGAGAAATATGAAGAATAAAATAAAATATAAAATAATATAAAGGACTCAGAAAACGAAAACGAATACTTGAGAGTTAAAAATAAATTTTAATTATAGAAAGATATATACATATATATATATATATATATATATATATATATATATATATATATATATATATATATATATATATATATATATATATATATATATATATATATATATATATATATATATATATATATATATATATATATATATAATTAACTAAAATATTTAATCATATATTGAAATTAATTGCAATAATTACGTAAACAATAGATATTATTATTAATACTGCTACTACTTGTAATAATGTTAATGTTAATAATAAAATATAATAATAATAATAATAATAATAATAATAATAATAATAATAATAATAATAATAATAATAATGATAATAATAATAATGATCATTATAATAAAATTAATCAAGTAATAATATATAAATTATTAAATTGCAAAGTAAAGAATAAATAAAAAAATAAATAAAATTAAATTTTTTTTTTTTTTTTTTTTTTAATTTTTTTTTTTAAGTAAATAAAATAAAATAAATAAATATATAATAAATAAAATTTAAACATATAATAAATATATAAATTAATAAATTACAAAGTAATCAAAATAAATAAATAAATAAATGTATAATAAATTTTACATTTTTCTTGATGATGAATCCAAATTTGATATGAAAATAATTTTCTCTTTAAATGAAAAAAAATATAAATAAACATGAATTAAAAAATAAATTTTCTTATGTTAAAATATGTATAAATTTTTTTAATAATATAACTAAAAATATTTTTTTTTAAATTTTTATGCAAAAGAATATTAAATTTCAAAAGAAATATTTTTTGGGGAAACTGTATTTATATATATATATATATATATATATATATATCTATATAATATATATACTATATATATATATATATATATATATATATATATATATATATATATATATATATATATATATATATATATATATATATATATATATATATATATATATATATATATATATATATATATATATAT
>SEYY01001252.1:231210-236210 GCA_009176605.1 Armadillidium nasatum
GACGACTATTAATTGTAAAGAAATACTCTTACCTTTTTATTTATTTATTTTCTATTTATTTTGTTTTTTTTATGATTAGCTTAAATAAGAGTATTTATTTATTTTCTTTGAATATTTTAAATTTCTCAATTATCTATATATATATATATATATATATATATATATATATATATATATATATATATATATATATATATATATATATATATATAATATATATATATATATATATATATATATATATATATCGTGAGAGAGAGAAGCTTAATAATGTTATAACTAGAAGGAGTTCTCCTAAAGTGAATTAGTTTCAAGGAGTTGATTTATTAGCCGAAAAGACAGAGTTTTGACTTTTTATAATTTTTTGTAAGAGAGTTTAGGACGGTTTTGGAATTTCTTTTGAAAATTCGTGTTTCAAAATTCAAAATTCATTCCAGATGACTCTGATCTTTGCTTCAAAATCTTAAGCCAAAAGTTAACTGGATAAACTTCATAAGGTAACCAAATGCCATTAGGATGCTAAAAGAATGAAAACTGGAATCTATTTAGAAATCATCCAGATATGAGTCAGAAGCTCTCAGAGGACACACCTCACTCAAACTAAACAGCGAATTCTTAATTCACCTATTGAATCTGGCACTAAAGAACGTCCATTTCTTTACCAGCCAACTTTTTGTTAGTCAATATTAAAAAAAAAAGCTGTACAATCTAATGAAAAAAATTGTATATACCTATAACATATATAAAAGAAAATAATTGAAAATATTTGTTGTGATATTGTCGCGCACTTTTTTTTTTTTATACAATAAAAAAATATTCCAAACTTTATATTTAGGGTCCCAAAACTCTTCCTATACACGAACACACACACACACACACACACAAACTATGTATACAGCACACACGCGGAAACGAAATCTCTATTAAATCTAAGGTGTAAGGTTCATAAAAGGAGCAAATATATCGTCAAATTGACCTTTATTGCCTGCTTGGTTCTCTTTCTCCTATTATTTGGGCCCGAACAGGAAACGCTACTCTGCGATTGGTTAGCCCGGATCACCGTGGAAACGTCAGTCAGTAGCTTACAACTTTCTTTCATATATATATATATATATATATATATATATATATATATATATATATATATATATATATATATATATATATATATATATATATATATATATATATATATATATATATATATATATATATATATATATATATATATATATATATATATATATATATATATATATATATATATATATATATATATATATATATATATATATATATATATATATATATATATATATATATATATATATATATATAATATATATATATATATATATATATATATATATATATATATATATATATATATATATATATATATATATATATATATATATATATATATATATATATATATATATATATATATATATATATATATATATATATATATATATATATATATATATATATATATATATATATATATATATATATATATATATATATATATATATATTATATATATATATATATATATATATATATATATATATATATATATATATATATATATATATATAACTGATTTTGGTATGAAAAATCGCATTGTATGTTATAAATTTGGAATGCTCTTTGTAAGATTCGTTGTCATGAAAACGAAACTCTTTAAAAACACCGATTTTTGTAGGCCCGAGGCCAGGGGCTCCATCCATATTAACATTTCTGTCTTTAAGTATAATAATAATAGTAATAATAATAATAATAATAATAATAATAATAATAATAATAATAATGATAATAATAATAATAATAATAATAATAATAATAATAATAATAATAATAATAATAATAATAATAATAATAATAATAATAATAATAATAATAATAATAATAATAATAATAATTGAAAATAATAATCAATAATAATAATAATAATAATAATAATAATAATAATAATAATAATAATAATAATAATAATATATATTAAAATAATAATAATAATAATAATAATAATAATTATGAAAATAATATAATAATAATAACAATTACGAAAATAATAATAATTATATTATTATTATTAAAAATAATGATAATAATAATAGTAATAGAAATAAAAATAATTATAATAATAACAATAATAAATAAAACAATAATACTAATAAATAATAATAAAAAAAAATGTAGCCAAATAAGAAGATATAATGATAAATAAATAGATTATTATAATATACATTTGTTGATCAGTTTCGTTCTAATTATCTGAATATTTGTCATACATTAGTACATACCTTATTTTTATAATATTATTATTATTATTATTATTATTATTAGTAGTAGTAGTAGTAGTAGTAGTAGTAGTAGTAGTAGTAGTAAGAAGAAGAGGAGGAGGAGCCGCAGTAGGACATTATTATTATTATTATTATTATTATTATTATTATTATTATTATTATTATTATTATTATTATTATTATTATTATTATTATTATTATTTCTTAAAAGGACTTGATAAGAAGTTATAGAAAACATTTGAAGTTGTTATTCTGTCATATAAGATATTTTAACAGAAGCTTTGATAAACTTTCACTTTCGAAGGAGTCACACAATCATGTCACCTCCTTCACTTCCTTACATCTCCTCTTACTCTTCAAAAAAATTGAATTTTTTTCTGTATAATTTTATTTCCGTAAACCTTGCGAAAGCTCCCGAAGGAATTACAGAACCACCTTCTTCACCTCCTTCACTTCCTCCATCTCCTTCACCTCCTCTACCTCATTCACCTCTTCCACCTCCTTCACCTCCTCTACCTCATTCACCTTATTCACCTCCCCCACCTCCTTCACCTCCTCCACATCCTTCACCTCCTCCACCTCCTTCACCTCTTCCACCTCCTTCATCCTCCTTCACCTCCTTCACCTCCTTCACCTCCTCCACCTCCTTCATCTCCTCCACCTTCTTCACCTCCTCCATCTCTCTTACTCTTAAAAAAAACTTTGATTTCTTTGTTGTAAATTTTTCTTCCTGAGAACCTTTAAGAATGCTCCCTCCTATAATACCAGTGAGTGGCCTGAATTTCAAAATGAATTTTTGTTTGCATATTATTAATAGTAGTAGTAGTAGTATATAATTATGTATAATTTTAGCAAAAACTTTATTTATGTGATGATTCAGTATGATTTCTCTTGCAAGAATATTTAATAATGTTTTAAATTATAAAAAAAATATATTCACAAGAAAGAATATATATATATATATATATATATATATATATATATATATATATATATATATATATATATATATATATATATATATATATATATATATATATATATATATATATATATATATATATATATATATATATATATTTAAGAAAAAATAATTATACAAAAACAAAACATATGACAAATATTTACTGTTAAAACCTATTTCTTGATTTTAAAAATTGAATACTCTACATTTTAATATATTTATGTATTAAATTTGAATAAAAATAATAGATTTTATTTTATTAAAAAGTAATAATTTTTACAAACTTATTTTAAAGTGTTCATCAAAAAATCTGTTTTTTTTTTCTTTTATTTTTAGTTTTTATTGTTTTTACTTTTTAATTTTATTTTTAAATTTATTTTCTTTTTCATGTTTAGTATTTTTAATTTTTTTTAATTTATTTATTTTATTTATTTTTATTTTTAATTTGACACCTCCCGATCCTCCTTTATCGAGGAATCTCTCGAATTTATCTCAGAGAATCGAACCAGTAAGCTTTACCAGACGAGACCGATTCAATAACAAATACGCTACGCAAATTTAATGAACTCTGTGTAATATTTAAGCATTTTATTGAGATTAATTAATATTTCTTCAAACAAATTTTAATTCATTTGACATTTCACAACATTAAAATATATATTTAAATCACAAGAGATATTGACAAAAAGAACATGAAATTAATATAATAACTATGCTTAATAATAATAATTAATAATAATAATAATAATAATAATAATAATAATAATAATAATGATAATAGTAACGAAAACACTAATAACATTAAGGAGAAATAATAATAATAATAATAATAATAATAATAATAATAATAATAATAATAATAATAATAATAATAATAATAATAATAATAATAATAATTATAATATTAATAATAGTAAAAACGCTAATAATATTAATAAGAGAAATAATAATAAAAATAATACTACAATTATAATTACTGCAAATTAAAATTAATTTTAATAATATTATTTTAACTTAACAATCAATTTTTATTAATATATTATTAATAAATAATTTATTAATTTATATTATTATTTGAATCATTTTTATAAAAAAAAAAACCTTTATCTTATAGCATTATTAATGAATTAATTAAATTAATTGAAGGTATTAAATTAATTATATAAATATTAATTAGATTAATTAATTTAATAAATATTATATTTGTAATTTATATATTATGTATTTAATTATAAATTAATTAAAAACAGTATTAAATGAAATTTTATTATTTAATAAAATTTAAAATTAAGTAAAATTTTATTAAAATTTATTTTCCCACAAATTAGATTAAATTTAAATATAAAACTTAAATTTTATTTAATATAATTTGAACAAAGTAATTAAGCTTAATTTATTGTTAAAATTTAAGAAAGAAAAAAATATTTTTTTATCTATGCCCGATTAAACAAAGGACTTAATTCTTTAAATATCGACAGGCCTAGCAAGCAGAAGATTAGAGTAAAATATCTACTGCTTCTCTCTTGGAAATTAAACTAAACTAACTCACAAATACTGTAGAAAAGATTTATACTATGTTATGCTATACAAATAGTCTATATCTATCTATCTATCTATCTATCTATCTATCTATCTATCTATCTATCTATCTATCTATCTATCTATCTTCTATCTATCCTCACTCTCTCACTTTTCCTCTCTTTCTCTCTCTCTCTCTCTCTCTC
>SEYY01001252.1:273710-316210 GCA_009176605.1 Armadillidium nasatum
AATAATAATGATAATAAAGCAGTTAGCAGGAAGTAAATGCAAGTTATCCTTCTTGCAGAACAAGTTAGGAGACACACCCTTGCATAATGCATCCATTCGAGGACATCATGAAATTTGTCAGTTACTTCTTTCCAGAGGAGCGAGCAGAAACTTGAAAAATATGTAAGTACTCTATATATACAAATCATAAATGATAACCACCATACTCCCTATTTGTTGTTGGTATGTTGTGAAATTGATTTGGATGCAATTGACGTAAACTATATATATATATATATATATATATATATATATATATATATATATATATATATATATATATATATATATATATATATATATATATATATATATATATATATATATATATATATATATATATATATATATATATATATATATATATATATATAGGTTGTGGAGTGAAAGTATCATTATATTTTCAGGTATCGGGTATCGGTATCGGTGAGTTTTTGAAAGTCTTAGTATCGGTATCGGTAAAAATTTTGGTATATGAATGGATACAGTATCGGTACCGGTAAATTTTTAGGTATCGGCATCGGTAAAAATTTTGGTATCGCTCCATCCCTAATATATATATATCCAATTCATAGCATAGTGTTTGAACGTGAATTAGTAAAAGAAGCAGGAAATTAAAGAACAGTTTTGATGTTTTACCTGTAGAATATATAAAGGAACGGGTGTAGGATGGGTGGATGGTTACAGAACTGGACAGAAAAAGAAATTGTATGAAAGACAATTCGCAAGCTCTCCTCAAAGGAGGAAGTAAATATTTCTATCCCTCTCTATCATCAAAGTTTTAATATTTATACTGCATGGAAAGCGGTGTCCATTTTATCAGCGGTAATACAAGAGAATTATGCAGATGTTCTCTAGATAAAAGAGATTGGAGTACGTCAGTGGGAGCCGAAAATTTAATTAAGAGCTAAGAGCTGTACGAGTTGAACCATCCCATTATGTGTGAAATGTACCATCACACGAGGATGGATAATGTCTCTAGAAAAGTACAAAAGTATTGAAGTACATCTTTAAAGCTTTAAGCCCACTTTCCTTGCATTAAGCGTTTGCTGCTGAGTAAGATTTTTTTCAAATGAAAACGAATAATATAAGGTAAAGCAATTGGTGTAAGAGAGGATAGGTGTGCAGTAAAAGTATGTAATTAATAATAAGTAGAAGAGATGGGGGTGGGGGTGAGAGATAGAATTAATTAATAATTATTATTAAAAGTGATTCACCAGGTCCAATTTTTCGTGCTGCGTCTGAGTCCAGATTTTATGCTGGATACGCGTCCAAATTCAAATTTAAGTCCCAAGTTATTACAGATCCTATTTTAATAAAAATATAAATAATTGTATTAGATTTATTTATTTTGCATATAAAATACTATAATAATAATAATAATAATATTTAAATTATTAAATCACAAATGGAAGTGTGAATTTAGGTTGTAAGATAAAAAATAAGTCCATTTTACTTAAATATGATAATTTTATGGAATGGATTCCACTAATATAATGCTTTCTTGTTCTGTGCTGTTGGTTATGAACTTTGGTTTTCTGATTCAAATTTTCACGTTTTTGCTGAAACAATTCTGGAGGATTTATACTAGTGAAATGGTCAGTGACCTGTGATTTATATTTTTCATTTAACAAAACAGTTTGTCCTTTAAAGATGTCCTCTAAATGATCTCATGTAACTGTTCATGGAAAGGAATTCTAATGCACAACTTCACAAATTTCTCTTCTATTATGTTCTGACTAATAACATGAGACGCAAATGTTAAATATCTTAAGGGAAAGGGGAGAAACCCATGGTATTCTTAAAATTTTTCAGAAACAAAAATTAGGTATCAGGTTGAAGAAATGTTGCATTTTATTAAAATTATCACATGGGCAATATTTTAACTTTCTCTCAAAGATCAGCACACAATCCTTGATTGTGACAAAACCAGGGAATTAGACTGACGGTTGGAGCTCTCCGCTGTAGATCAATGAACCTCTTAGAAGCTAAAACCTATGTCATTAACAATAGAAGAAAATGTATGGGTATAATACATACTGCGATGGCAAAATTTGACAAAATATATTCTTTATTTAAGTTTTATACCAATGATTTTTTTTTCTTATGTTTAATGTTTTATATTGCTTAAGTTGATTTAAAATAATCTTCGAAGACTTATATTTACCTCAAATGATTGCTTTTACCCCCCAACTTAATTACAACTTGAGCAATGTTTATTTTTACAGTTAAAAAGGCATGTCTACATACGCAATTACCTCAACTATGATACTGCAAAAGGTTTTTAGAGAAAATTCCTCTCTCCAAAGTCTCAAACATAATAAATCTCAAAATGAAAATCTCATCTTATTAAACTGTAAATGTGACATAGTTACATGCATTACAAGGTTGCTATTTTTATAACTTTTCTATCTTTATCAATGACAATGGAAAAATGTTTACAACTTATTTTTTGGACTTGGAAAATTCATGTACTGGTTTCTGAGTTTAGAGTCAGACAAAAATATAAAAAATATATTTCTTTTTTATTCATGAACAAGAGAAAATAACAGCATGATGAAATAGATACTGCAGCAATGGATTCTTCTGTAATGTATACCTGCAACCTTAAAATATTCAAACGCATTTAATATATTATTGATTAAGAATTGCAACTAATGAGAAGACAATTCCAATCAGCATAGAGATCTTTCGTCAGTGGTGTAACCTTAAATCCTGTTTCAAGATTGGTCTAGCATGTATGAGCATTGTAGACGAGAATAAATTGAATTGGCTAGACTTAGACTTCATTGACTTTACTTTCTGTACTTCACCTTTTCGAGGAAAACTCTAAGCAAATGCCATAATTGCTATACAAGGTTTTAAAACATTTTTGATTGATTTTTATTTTATTGATTGCTCCATTAATGTTTTAATAATTCTTTGACTTTTAAGTTATAAAATGTTTTTTCTTGAACCCGTTTCTGAATTCTTAAGTTTGATTTTCTTGAAAAAGTTAATATAATTATTACTAGTGATTTATTTGTTACTAGATTATTATTAATTTCATAATATACATTTGTATGTGTAGTAGAATAGGTTGTTTCAACAGTCAGGTTAGTTTAACATGCTGTTTCCCTCATCATTTCTCTGCACGTAAGATTATAAAAATATGCAAGTACATTTAATTATCAAAACAATGGTGAGAAATACGTTTTTAAAATTATTTCAGACTCATGATTCTTACTGTTGGACTCTGCTAAAATGATCGAGTCCAAGTCCGCAAAAACTGGCAGATTCGCAAGATCCAAGTCACGGACTTGGGACGTCACTAATAAACTAATAATAATATACTTTAAAGTACTTTTTTATGCTTTTCATCAAATGATGAATTTCTTTACTTTATTTTTATTATTTTTTGATGTTGCTATTCTTTTTATTTTATTATTATTATTATTATTATTACACTTAATGAATTAATATTTTCATTGTATTTTAATATATAACTTTTAAAAATTTTAATGCCGAAGATGGACCTGGATAAGATTTGCATTTTTAATATATTCAGAGATATTTGGTGTGTCCTACCTATTTATGTACGGCTCTTTTAAGTTACATTACATCTTTCAGTTAAGAAGTGTACTTTAAAATGGTCATTTACTAAATTGGTACACAGAGTCTTTGATGTATTTCAAACCCTCATAACTAAAGTTAATTTAGTTTTCAAATTACACTTGCTGGTTTTTGCACACGCGCAAATTTATAAAGTGTTAGCGTTTTTAATGCATATCGCATTATGTATTAGAGCTCGTTTCTGCTCTTATACATTGGTTAATTAGGGGCACTCTGCCATTTTTACAAATTGTTAATTCGTGGAAGGTGTCGTAAGAGCAATATGCAAAATCAGCAACCTTGAATGAGTGGAATCGATCCCACTCTCCCCCGATTGCTGATTCAGTCGAATTATTGTTCCTCATTTTAACTCTGAAAAGTGCTTATTCTTTAAAAAAAAATTTTTGTTGACTCTCTGAGTATGTTAAATACGACCACAGATTTATTTTTAAAGTATTCCTGTTCTTTGGTTACATTATGGAAAGTTGTTTTTGATGGACGCTGCCTCACATTAACCTTTGGGGAAATGAAAAGACTTGCTGGGAAGCCAAGATTACCTTAATTCCTTGTGCTTTGACTTGCCTTCCAACTTATTAGTATCATAGTTCCTGGGGCACTCACTTAGTGAGGACTGTAACCCGGTTTTGCAAATAGAATTTAAATTGGTATTTTCTTTCTTGACTAAGTACACTACCTAACCTAACAGTATACCATACCTGAAAACTGAAATTCATTATTTAACTGCAGTCAACTGCAAGAAGTTGTTATTCTTGCATGTCTAAAAATTGGCTACATACGTACCTCACCCCAAATTAGATAACAACAAATGTCCATTCTTAAAAATTGCTGCTGTGGATTTATTAACAGTTTTTTCACATTTTCCTACCATGTACAGTCGTCAACAGAAGTTCGTTCCTATTAGGCTGGAAATAAATATTTATATAAAATGGAGATCATTTCATAAAAGCTCTATTTTGAATAAAAAGAAAATAAAAACATTCAGCGGGGCTTAATTGAACTGTGATTGGCTGAACCTGAAATGATCTCCATTTTAAATAAATATTTATTTCCAGCTTAATAGGAACGAACTTCTGTTGACGACTGTACCTATTTCGGGATAGTGCGCAAACATTACCTTTTCTCCACTTTTTTTTTTAAAAGCAGCAGTTACCTTATATCCTGATTGAATCTCTGTCTTTTAATAGGGTGCCATTTTCAGTTTCAATTGTCATTCGAAGTTTATTCATTAAATTTTATCATGATTTGAATGGTGTTTCATTTTTCATTTACTTTCCTTACTGTGAGTGGACACTCCAGGATAAATACTCTACCAGAAATACCTGCTAAAATAGTGAGCTAAGGCGTCCCTTTATAAATACTGTTTTGCTGAACATAAAACTTTCATTTAACATTGTAACTATGGTACTTTAGTAATGACTGTTGTGTGTGCGTTTTTCCTTTTGTAATGAAAATTTTCAAATTAGAAATGAAAATTGTGAATAAATGAATTAATATTTGAATGCATGGTAGATTTTCATATATCTCCAGTTGTGCTGTACATGCATTGGAGGAACGAACTTGGCTCCTGAGGCACTAGTTCCTCACTCCAAAATGCTCGTAGAGCTTAGACCAAACTTTCACTTACGAATATTCTTATGCATTTACAAAAACCTTCTCTTTAAGGCTTCAACTAATATAATAAAATAGATTTAAACTTATTGCTAAAATTATATTGATTCAATATAATTTGTATAATTTGAGCTCTGAAAGCACAACATACTTTCCATCTTGTCCAAGAGGTTTAGCCCACCCTTGTTTGTTTTTAAAGGAAGTAAATACCACTTCCTAAGTTGGAGATTTGCCCAGAGTACTGATAATTATTATTACTATTATTATTATTACAGTGAAGGTGAAACACCCCAAAGTTTGGCGAAAAATTCTTTAGTTAAAGGAGTGTTTGACAACGATAACGAAAAGAGGATTTCACATCTTGCAGAAGAAGGTCCTGATGTAGATTATAATTCTGAAGAAGATAGTGATTAGCAAAGTCTGTCACGTTTTTAGCATTCCAATGGCATATATATATATATATATATATATATATATATATATATATATATATATATATATATATATATATATATAATATATATATATATATATATATATATATATATATATATATATATATATATATATATTGATTTCGTTAATTATTCTATTGTGTTTGATTATACTTAATTTTGTTATTCAAATTTATTAGATTAGAAACGTAATGCCAAGTTATAGTATATGATAATGCCATTTAATCAGTCATTTTAATATTTTAATCAAATTTACTAGTCTGAAGATTTCTAAAAGAAATTAGTGATTTTTTTTCTTCTTTTTAGTTAATTAATAGAACGTAATAGCAGAGAAGTCTTACCGCACAATCACACCAAAAAAATACAAAAATGTGCTTTATATATATTGTATATAAGACACATTTTGGATTTTTTTTTTTTTTTTTGGTGTGGATGCTATAATATACTTATTTATTATTTCGTTCAGGTATATATATGCAAAGAAAGTATATATAGTATTTATTAATATTGCAGTTCCTTGTATTATTGAGAGATTTTTATTTCCTTTTTGTTTCAAAGTTTTTTTTTCTTAAATATTTTGTTGATTTTTTTATCCATTTTATGTTAGAGAAATATTTTTTTTTTCAAAACTGTTTCTATTGTAGATTATAGTTCCAAATTCAAAATTTATCTATTTTTTTTTATGTTAAAGTATTTTGTTTCATTCTTATTTGTCATTTTCTTATGTTATATATTAGATACCTGGTTTCAAGCATCTGTGAAGGAACATACGAATTTTAGGCTAATGTTACAAGTGGATATGAATTTGAATGACATATAAATATTTTGAATGTGTATTTGCATATTTGTAGCACATGGAATACTGTGAACCTTGAAGACAATATTTTATTTGCCACGACTAATATCTAGTCTTGATTATCTTCCTTCGTACTAGCTTGGAGTTTTTTTTTTTTTTTATGGCAAGACAATAGCGGTAAGCTTACGTAGTAGATCAACATTCCAATTTTCTGTGATAACTCAAAATTTTACCTTTTTATTTTAGTTTTGATGATCTATTTCGGGATGAGATCCCTATGAATTTTATTCCTTTTCTTTTACTTCAAGGAGTAACTTTGGGTCCAAAGGCTACATAACATAACCGTGTTTTAAATTAATTGAGTCCTATAAGATAGCATTTTTTTTTCAATTCTATTATTGTTTACTCAAGAAGTTCTACTCTCTACTGGTGACTGTTTCCGTTTGGGTTTTTGCCTACTAATCTTGGTTTTTAGTGTAGGCTCTGCTTTTTAGTCATTTTTTCAGATTTGTAATTAAATTACTTTTTTTTGGTTTTATGTTTAACATTTTAGAATTTACATTACTCTGGCTCCTTTTTTAGAGATGGCTCGTTCCATTGGAGCAATGATTAGTCATAGGTTTAGCAAGCAGGAGGCAAATTATCTTATTTCCCAGCATTCCAAAATAGCCATTAAGATTTTGGCGTTTTGCGATATTGACATGTATGGTATCAGTTTTATTGAGAAAAACATGAATATTTTACTATTTGCAGTAAGGTTCCAACTACCAGTTTCCCAGTATGGTGAGGGTTTTTCCCGAAATAAAAGATATCAACGCTATTGTCGAGGCATTAATAAAGTTTTCACATTTTATAAAGATAGGTATGTTGTTGAAACTTCTTAATCTCTGATACATTCTAGTGCCTGGAAACTTTAATATCGGCATTTTTTTTGCATGATATAATGAAATACTTGTCTTTTGAAAACTATATATGTGAATTAATATTTCAACTTTTTATTTAAGAATTTGAATTTTTTCTTTGAACACTACACAAATCTTGAGATTTATTGTTACTTACAGTATGTACATTAATTTTGATTAAAAAGAAATTAAATTTTTGAACTTGTCTAAATTAGATGAAGGCGTGTCTAATCCTAGTTGTACAGAAGACTGAATTAGTGGAATTCTTGATAAATGTTCATGTATTATATCTACATAGCCAATATATATTTTGGTCTTGGAAGATCTTATCCCTTTAGATATCCCACTATACAGTCCGTTTCAAACTGCGAAAAGAATCCATGTGCCAAAATTAGAATTTTAATGCGCTGGTAAAAAATGACCCAAAATCTGCATTGGCATACTAGATTTTTTTTTTTTTTGTCTAATTTACTTTACTTTTTATTTCTTTGGTGGTTTTTTTTTTTTTTTTTTTTTTTTTGGAAATATATATATATATGCGCTTTTGAAAAAAAAAAGAAAAATTATGGAGTTTTTATATTTGGTTGCAGATTTAATTTTTAAATCTTCAATAGCGTAAATTATCAGGTTTCTCTCTCTGGTAGTGTCCAAGGGAAGAACGTTAATATAGTCTTCGCTTAGAGAGAGAGAGAACACTAAACTTTTTCAAGTGTTTCTCTCGACTTCACATTTATGTAAGTCCATTACTCAGTCGCTACATGACTACAGTTATCTAAACCAGTGTTAAAAAATCTTTTGGATAATAAAACAATTTTAGTATTAACATTTACAAAACTTACAATTGTGAATATTTATATATATATATACACACACTAACTTGTAAAATAATTTTTATTAAAGTCCTTAATTTTTTAAAATCTTTTTCTATATCCTTCACATCAAAAGTTTGAGAAAAATCGGGGAAGAACATACTAAATGCATTTAAAAAAATTTTTCTTATAATTATTGCAACATCAATTTATAACTAACCCTGAGCCTGATATCAAAATTTGGGGAAAATAATTAAATTTAGTTTGTTTGGTGAAGTGCAAAATATTTTTTCCGCTTCTAAAGACTAAGAAAATTTCTGTACTTTCCTGAATCGATGAAATAAACAAACATTTATTTAATTTTACACTTGCTCTAAAATTTACTTCATCAAAGGCATCTCTTAGTATTTTATCTACGGACTCTTTATTTAAAAAAGAAAATAAAATATTAATTAGAGAGAAACTACTTGGTTTCTTTATTAAGAGTTTTTAAATGTTTGGAAGTTAGTAACGTATAATAATTAGATAAGTTTACTGTTATGGCAAAACTATTAGCTACAGTTTTATGTACAAAAGAACTACTTTAAAAAGTAACCTTGGTCCCATATATATATATATATATATATATATATATATATATATATATATATATATATATATATATATATATATATATATATATATATATATATATATATATATATATATATATATATATATATATATATAATTATCACTCATGGTACTGTGTATAAGTGCTCGTAATATTTAAAATCTGGATTTCATTTATATATTAAAAATGCTACCTTAGTAATACTAATAATGCTAAAACAAAATACTGTTACTAAAACAAAAAGCAAATACTGTTAAAATTAGTTAATAATAGATATATGATATGTGAGAATCATAATACTTTTAAGCGTGCTTATATATATATATATATATATATATATATATATATATATATATATATATATATATATATATATATATATATATATATATATATATATATATATATATATATATATATATATATATATATAATAGTAGTAATAATAAAACTTAAATACAGAAAGATATACGAAATATTTACTAATGAATTAATGAAATGCAATTTGGCACTTTTATGGAAGATGTTTAACTCCTGTGGATGAAATGAATCTCTCGTGATTTAAGAAAGGGCAAAACAATACATGGCTAAAAATGGAAGGAATTAAAAAAAATTGACCACGCTTAGAATAAGTCATCCGATTTTCTGATAAGAAAATAGAAATATGGATATCTAAAGAGAATATGAATAGAAATTATTATTGTGATAAAATGGGGTAAATTAGAAATAGAATAAGTTATATATTTAAAAAAATTTAAAATTTTAAAAGTGTGTGAATCAAATACTGAAGTTAACATTTTACTCAATACAAGATAAGTTTATTATGCTCGAAAGTCACTTTTTTTCCTATTCTTTTCGAGAACGGACCTTGTCAACGAAGGGGAAGTGCCGTTCCTACAGGCAGACAAAATATTGCTTTTCAAGTCAACACAAGCCTAACAAGCCAACCAGTCGGCGAGCGAACTTGTGATGTTCTCTCAAATGATTCAACAACTAGTTAACATTTACCCTCTCAAAAAGATATGCGAATGTCTATAATTATTTAAGTTAGGTCGAAAAAGGATTACAGTAAAAAGACTAAACCTTCAATTTGAAAGGAAAAGAGGAACTAAGATAATTTACAATGAACTAATAAAACAAGAGTAGTTTAAACATAACTAAAAATATAAACTTGAAAAAACTTATACATATTAAGCTTTTTAATTAAGTTTAATTAGTGACTTAAAAACTCGAAGAGCCGGTGATTAAAACTTTTTTTTTTTGTAATAACTTTATAATTGTCAAAGTGATTATTTTGAATTTATTTTTTCCAAAACTAGTGGAAATATTGCATTATTCTTCATTTATGTACAACTTACAGCATTTGCGAGCTAAATTTTACAATTATATATTACTATACAAATGTGTACAACAATGGTATGTAATAAAGTTTTACAAACCAATTAAAATGTTTGAAAATAAATGTGAAGTATTTTTAAATTTGAAAATCACTCAAAATCGTTTAAAGCTTTAAAACATTACAATGAAAATAAAATGTGCAAATAATATTCCACACACAGTGCCAGAATATAAAATTGAAAATAGAAACCAGTCACGCAAACGTGCAATAGATAACTAGTTGTGAAATTTGTTCAAAATTCTATGGTTGTAATACATACCTAAAGTTTAACCCAACTCTAAAATGTGCGATTCTGTCAATAACAAGACTGTTTATTTGATTCAATGAATTAGTGTGACACCAAACTTGAAAGCGATAAGAGAGTGGGGTTGAAAACTTAACACTATTTATATGCTTTGATATGGAAATTATCAAATATTACCATCGAACTAACAATTATTTTACTTCCATTGAACAGTCAAACTTTTAAAATAAGATTAACATTCAAATTAAGTAGGTCAAAATAAAATACAATTCAATTGTAAAAGGAAGATTGTGCAGACAGAGTTTCCCTAACTGATCTATAAACGACACAAATAAAACTAGATTTTCAGGGCAATCAGGACCATAATTGTAGAAAAAAAAAATTCAGTAGAAACAGGGATGATTGTTTAAACAATATTTACACATTGCCCCAATTCGCTCAAGATCTTCATACGGAAATTAAAGTTTTGTTTTTTTTTTTTTAAATTTAAAATACACCCTCGATAAGTAGACCAAAATAACTTAACACGAGAATACTAGTCTTTACTACTATAATTATTACAGTTCTATGGAGAAGCTCATGTGTGTGTGTGATATATATATATATATATATATATATATATATATATATATATATATATATATATATATATATATATATATATATATATATATATATATATATATATATATATATATATATATATATATATATATATATATATATATATATATATATATATATATATTATATAATTTATTTAAAAAAAATAAAAAAAAAAACTCACTAATAATAATAATAATAATTTCAATACATGGACGGATTTATTATTATAAAAGATATTTATTATTATTATTATTATTATTATCCGAACTTTTTATAAAAAAAAAATTAGGTATTTTAAACCTTACAGCATAGTTAATAGCTTGAAAATTTTGAAATCCTCAAAGAATTTATGTAAATTAAAAGAGTAACTGACACACACACACACTTGCTTTTCGTCAGTAAAAGGAGGTGCGTTTGGTCAATCACAATGTATTTAAAGAAACTCCAAAAGATGAATTTTTATAAATGAATTCCTACAGTCAATGCCAACAAAGGCTACACTTCAGAGTCATGGAAATTTATTGTGGTATCAAGGCCTTCTATTGTGCAGAGTGTGAGAGAGTTTCATCCTTGGTCTGACGTTATTATTTAGTCAAAATGACATCAAGACATAACAAAGAGTCGTTTGAATCGGGCTAACTCATTCTTTGTCAATGGATGAGTCATAAATGTATCCGAAAAAGTGCAACTATAATTTTCCTACAATTTCTCTAGCAAAGTCTACACCAGAATACCCTCAATTATAATTAAAGAGAGCAAAAGTAATATCAATTCATAACTGAAATCAGTTTTCTAGTTTGGGGTTCAATTCCTAATATCTGGAATTCTAAACACTGTTCACAGTATATATATATATATATATATATATATATATATATATATATATATATATATATATATATATATATATATATATATATATATATATATATATATATATATATATATATATATATATATATATATATATATATATATATATATATATATATATATATATATATATATTTTATTTTTATTTTTTAACTGTAAAAAACCGATTTTCCTAGGAAAACCTAGTATTTAACTATCTCCTTTAACCAATTCTAGATAACCTAATAACCTAACCTAAACTCAAAAAAAAAAGAGTTTATCATAGGAAAATTGGATTTTAACTGAAATCGAGTTTTTATGGTATATATATATATATATATATATATATATATATATATATATATATATATATATATATATATATATATATATATATATATATATATATATATATATATATATATATATATATATATATATATATATATATATTTAGGAATGGAGTGAAGTATCGGTATCGGCCTTTTCAGTACCGGTATCGGTAAAAATTTTGTATAGGAGTAAAGTATCGGTATCGGCAAGTACCGGTATATTTTTAGGTATCGGTATCGGTAAAAATTTTGGTATCGCTCCATCCCTAATATATATATATATATATATATATATATATATATATATATATATATATATATATATATATATATATATATATATATATATATATATATATATATATATATATATATATATATATATATATATATATATATATAGCTGCTTAAACAAATGAAAAGTTCCACAAAATATTCAAACGAAAATAAAGCAGCAGCCTAGCTTGCGAGCGAGAGAGAGAGAGAGAGAGACAGAGAGCATATAATTAAAAAAAAAAAAACGCAACACACACACATACAGTTCACACAAGCCATAAATGAAGAATACAAATTAAAATACGCACAATGTCATGCACACAACCTCTTGTACCAAAATCATATTTATTGTCAAAGTTTCTATATTGTCACATAAGAACAAACACTTTCTTTAAAAACTACTGTAAATGAATGCAAATAAAGTCATAAAAGTTGAAATAAAAAAAAAACTTTTTTTTTTTTTTTGAAAAAATGTAAAATAATCGTAACGACATAAGAAAGCTTATAAAACTAAGAACAAACACAAGAGTGTGAGAATGGGTAAATATGGAAAAAAAATGGAAATGAGAATACAGGGGTGTAGAGAATAGGAACATGAGAATTAGAATAAAAGGATACTAAGAATAAGGGAAATGAGGGATGGGAATTCAGGAATATGAATGTGTATATGAGAGAATCCTGCAATAAGAAAAATAAGAGAAATGAAAGCACATGGGAATGGGGTAATGAAAACCGAAGCATTTGGAGCAAAGAAATTATGAGAATAGTTAAAATATGAGAATAACAAAAGTTACACAATTTACAATTGTAAATTCTTATCTTTCAACAAACAATACATTCACTATTTCGCGATACTTCAAAAACATTCTGAATTATCATTACATATATATATATATATATATATATATATATATATATATATATATATATATATATATATATATATATATATATATATATATATATATATATATATATATATATATATATATATATATATATATATATATATAAACTGAGAAACAATGTACTGTATTACATAAATAGATGTGAAAATTACTTCATTATTGTAAAGGTATAACTCCAACGCCCACACCACCTTCGTGGGCGCACATAGAGGTAATAAACTCCCACTGATCGGTTTCTGGATTATAGACTTCCACCGTTGATAAATTGGAGACTCCGTCGTAGCCTCCGATGGCGTAAAGCCGACCCATATTGGCTACGAGAGCAACTCGGCTTCGAATCACATTCATGCTCGCAACATACGACCACCTAAATTGGAATAAATGTAAGTTATGAGATTTTAATAGATGCATTACCACCCACGGGTTTCGAAGTTGATACAACCTTTCAATCAGTAATGATACATAAAATGCGGATTGGAGAAACTATAATGATATCCAAAAACAATATACGTAGTAAGTAGAATACAATGACTATTGTTATGAATTTACAGGTTGTTTGTTGAATGTATTAAATAAATTATATATATATATATATATATATATATATATATATATATATATATATATATATATATATATATATATATAATATATATATATATATATATATATATATATATATATATAAACTTACTTGCTTGTGATAGGATCATAGACTTCAACAGTTCTTAAAAATGTAGATCCATCATACCCACCACAGACGTAGAGTTTACCGTTTAGCGTTGCAGCTCCAAGTCTACAGCGTTTACTTAACATAGGTGTTACATCCGTCCACTGGCCTGAAGTAGGATCATACCTCTCCACCTGACCAGCATTGAAAGAAAAATACATATCAAGACAAATCTTTATACATCTTGTATAAAGGGAATAATAAACAAAAAAAAATCCTGGGAAAAAAGAAAAGATCATAATAAACATCCTTAACTTTACACTAAGTAAATGTTATTTGTGAAATAGAAAATAAAATATCCAAATTAAAAGATATATACCTACGAACATAAATCTAAGTGATACAAACATAAATGTAAGTGAATAAATATATCGAGACTAAAATATAGATGAAAAAAGAGAATCAGTTGAAAAACTAGCAAAATACAATTTTGAATAACAGCATGTTCAGTGACAATTCTTCAGTCATACATAAACAGGTAAAACTTGCTGCCAATTAGGAAGGTCATTAAAAAATATAATATATCACTTTACCAAAGGAAGAACTTCTTCTCAAAAATACGTTGTTTTGATAAAAAAAAATATATCGTCATTATACCAAACTAACAGCAACTAAAAATCTGGAGTAGTCACTGGAGCTGCGATTTTTAATGTATAGTTGGAGTGACAGTTAGGGTTGAAGTTGTACAATATAAAGATAGAATTCAAAACTCTCCTGGCAAAACTTGTGTGGTAAGAGGACGGGGATTTCATAGGAACATAGAAAAATAGAGACAGTTAGAAGCCACAAGGGCCTATCGAGACTGTCCCAGTCCAAACAAATAACAATAACAATACTAGTACATGCACAAAAGACTAGGTCTATCCCTTCCCTAGTTATCAGTTCATTCATGCAAAGATAAAAGCAAAACCAAGCCCAACTACACTTGCAACATTCAATGAACCATCACCCACTACAAAAAACTGCCATTAGGCTTAGTCATAGGTTGATCTGTTGATCTAAAAATTCATATATACCCGCCAATTTGGCTTAGTCAAGTTATATTATATAATACCTAAACCATCCATAAATCTATCTAGCCCCCTTTTAAATTTGACAAGAGAATCACAGTCAACAATCTCTTCTGGCAAGTCATTCCAAAAATTAACAACTCTATTACTGAAAGAATATTTTCTTAGATCGAGATGGCATGGCTTCTTTTTAATTTTCTTATCATGTCCTCTAGTTACTCTTCCACGGTCCAATATAAAGTATTTTTCAATCTCTGTATTACTGTCAGATGCAAATATTTTGTAAACTTGTATCATATCCCCTCTGAGAAATCTCCTTTCAACTGAGAACATTCCTAACTCCTTCAACCTCTCTTCATAGCTCTTATTTTCAAAGCCAGAAATCATCCTTGATGCTCGACGTTGTACTCTCTCCATTGCTGATATCATTAATGCTCTCTTAGGTAAAAAGAAATCTAAACCATTTTAAGTGTAAATGTAACAAAATAAAAGTAAATCGCTAAAATAGACATTATTCAAATATCTGTTAAGGATTTAATAATGATCTTTTTGTTAACGACACGATTTTATTTAGAATTTTAAAGATATTTTTTTTAGTAATTTTAAAAAATACTAATTAAATCGTAGTGATTTTTTTTATTGTTAAAAAAAAGCATGAGTTTGAGGTGCTTTTCTAATAAGAACTTTTACGTTTGTTTAAAACAAAGGATTAGCCTTTATACCTTTAAGCCTAAATCACCAGCAGTACACTCGGGACATTCAAGTTATGTGTCTACGCCAGAAAAAATAAACTTGTTATAAAATAGTGTAACTTTTGTAGTACATGATTTTCGGGTTAAATCTCGTTAAAAACCAAAGTAATCCTTTTAATACTTCTCAACATGCTTGAATGTAAAAAAAACTAAAATTTTCTTAGCAACTTACAGAATCGAATATAGATAGTCCGTCATGACCTCCGATGGCGTATATATGTCCCTCGAAAGCTACGACTCCAGCAGCACTTCGATGCTTTGTCATAGACGTCACCATGGACCATTTGTTATTTTCACTGTCGTATTGTTCCACGGTATTCAGGGACGCTACTCCATCGTAGCCACCGCAAACATAAATGTAGGAATTTAAAACGGCAGCTCCAACAGCACTATGGATTAGATAAAAAGGATAATAAAAATACTCTAAAAAGAAACACTTAATTGACCAATATTATAATCAATACATTAGTAAGTAATAATACAAAATTTTGTGAGTGGTCTCTATTAGAGCTTGGGGTAGAAGGTTGTCTCAAAGGTAAAATATAGTTTCTATTTCAATAAAATAAAAAAATAAACATGTATTTTTTAAGATAATACTAAGCACCAAAAGACAATCTCACCAAAGCATATATATATATATATATATATATATATATATATATATATATATATATATATATATATATAATATATATATATATATATATATATATATATATATATATATATATATATATATATATATATATATATATATATATATATATATTATATATATATATATATATATATATATATATATATATATATATATATATATATATATATATATATATATATATATATATATATATATATATATATATATATATATATATATATATATATATATATATAATAATAATTATATAATAATATATATAATATAAATAAACCCATTCACAAATCTAAAACTACTTTTACCAACTACAAAAAAGCAGACTGGACCGGTTTCTCCAACTACATAGACGAAAACCTCACAACAAACGAAATTACAAACATATCCTCCCTCAAATCAGCTATTCAACATCTCACCCACACAATCCAGAAAGCAGCCAACATCTACATCCCTAAAGGCCACATTAAAAAATACAAACCTAACCTCTCCCCCGAAATCACTTCTCTCATAAAACAAAGGAACGCACTAAAACGCCAAAACAAACCCACACAACTCACCAAAACACAAATAGAAACACTAAACAATCAAATATCGACCCAAATAAAAACTCACACAACCAACAACTACCAAAACTTCCTCATCAAAAACTTGGACAACACAAACAGCAAAAGAGTCTGGAAAACAATCCACACAATCCACAACGCAAAAAACAACCCACTTCACACTCACGAAACTCCAACCAATCCCACTACACAAACAACCAAAACACCACAACAGCCGCAAAAAGAAAACTCAACATCCTCAAAACAGGAAAATAATAAAGAAAACTGAAAAAGCTACGCAACAACCCAAAACAACTTCAAACGCCATCACACCCACAAACACACAAAACACCATTAAAACTATCAAAAACTCTCCAGCAACAGGACCAGACAACATATCAAATATTCACCTAAAACACCTATCCACCACACAATCACATACATAACCTCCATCTTCAACAAATCCATCCAACTCAACTATATCCCCCCCAATGGAAAAAAGCATTAATCATCCCTAAACTAAAACCTGGCAAAGACCCTTCAAACCCCTCCTCCTACCGCCCAATCTCCCTATTATCCACCATCTCAAAACTTCTTGAAAAACTAATCCTAAATTCTATCCTCCAATTCATCCCACAACAAAACTTCCAACACGGGTTCAAACCCAACCACTCCACCACCACTGCACTTACCAACATCATCCAACCTATAATAAACGGACTAAACCATAAGCCTTATCACAAAACTATATTAATAGCAATTGACATAAACAAAGCCTTCGATACTGTCCCGAAACATAATCTTATCCATAAAATCCTCCAATCCAACATCCCAACAAACACTAAGAAATGGCTAACCAACTTCCTATCAGGAAGAACCGCCCAAATACAACAAAACGGCCATAAATCACGTACCATCAACTTAAGAAACGGAGTTCCGCAAGGAGCCATACTCTCCCCCACTCTATTCAACCTGTACACAGCAGACCTCCCTCAACCCCAAACAACTTTCACCCGCATAATATCATACGCAGACGACATAACTATTACCACCACTCACAAAAACCTCATCACCGCAACATCTCTCACACAAGACTACATAACACAACTCCAATCTTGGCTAGCAGAAAACAGGATGACGGCATCCCCAAACAAATCCTCCATAACCCTTATAACAACAGACAAACACATATCCAACACCCACCCACAAGTCCTACTAAACAACACCCCCATACCCCTCAACAAAACCCCAAAAATTCTCGGCCTAACATTTGACACTCACCTCACCTTCTCCAAGCACATTCAAAATACCACCTCAGCCGCAAACAGAAAACTAAACATCCTCAAAACAGTGGCCAACACAGACATAAACAACAACATACAAACCTCAATTGCAATCTACAAACAATTTATACGCCCCACCATTAACTACGCCTCCCCTGTCTGGCACCCTCTGCTCTCCGACAAAAACTTAACGACACTCCAAATAACGCAAAATAAAGCCCTTCGCACCATCACCGGCTGCACACGCACAACCCCTCAACAACACCTACATAACGAAACCAAGATACTACCTATAAGGAATCACCTAGAAATGATAGGCACCCAATTTTACGCAAAAACACGTCTACCCACACACCCATGTCACAATACTCTCCTCCAACCTACCCCACAGAGACTAACACACCCTCCATCGTCCACCGGCGCCTTTTACAAACAGATCCTAAATCACATCCCCCCTCCTCCCCCAATACCACAACAACCAAACATATACACACTCAACTAACACACTCATACATGATCAACAGACCTCCAAACAACACACTAAACAGACCCCCCCCGAAATAAACCCCGACTTCAACAACCTCCCAAGACACTTACAAACCTCACTTGCAAGATTGAGATGCGGGCACCACCCAAACCTACAACATTACAAACACAAATTCAAAATAAACCAGGCAATATCTCCCACCTGTACTAGATGCGGAATGGCCCCGGAGACCGTGAAACACTTTCTATTACGCTGTCCTTCCAACTCTCGCCCCAAAATCTTCTGGGGCATCACTTCTTTGAAGGATCTCTGGACGAGACCGACTGCGGCAGGAAGCTTCATTAGCGAAGTGTGGCCGCCTCAACATGGGGTGGTCAGGGGGTGAGAAGGTAAAAAAAAAAAAAAAAAAAAAAGGTATATATATATATATATATATATATATATATATATATATATATATATATATATATATATATATATATATATATATATATATATATATATATATATATATATATATATATATATATATATATATATATATATATATATATATATTATCTATCTATTAAGTAGCACCAATCCTCTATGAGGAGTCATTAGATCAGATTATGTGTAAATTTAACATCACCTTTAAGGGGTTTAAAAAAAATAGTTTACATATATATATATATATATATATATATATATATATATATATATATATATATATATATATATATATATATATATTATATATATATATATATATATATATATATTATAATAGTAAAACTCTTTCCAAAATGTGTTAATGCAAATAGGACAGTTTAAATTTACTTTTAAATTAATGACTTGTATATTTAAACGGTGTAATTGGTGAATTGTTTTGAATCAAAAGAATCAAGTGTGTTCTTTAACTTTAAATGAAACTATAAAAGATCTTTTATAGTTATGGTGACTCCTTTCATTTAAATTTTTTTTTGTGTGTGTTGTAACCGCGTTTTATTTACTTTTTAAAGCATCTAACACCCATTCTACAAAAATTACTTTACTTGAAATGGTATACTGCACATGAGACATTTCATGCCTATCAAGTGAATTTATCATCAGACTACTTTTTTAACAGATATATCGATGTAAATATGCCAATGTGGCTTTATTTATATAAAAATTTATGATTAAAATAAAAGCATTTAATGAACATAAAGAAATTTAAAAATGAATTCATTTTTAAATTTCTTATGTTCATAGAAATGACACATTTTCTATAGTAAATCAAAGCATATATGCTGCTAATTGCTTTAATAAATTTGCAGGTTTTAGTAGGATAAATAAGAGATAAAATATATATACTTAAAGAGTAAACAAATTGAAATATATTAAAAATATAATTTTAAAAGGAAATTTTTTTTGATTTTGTACCTAATTAATAGTTACATATGCCTCTAAAACTGAAGGCATTACTTAGGTCCTAAAGAAATTGGAAAAATATTAAGATTTATATCGAGTCAGAGCTGAAGTTAGGGTCAATATATTTTAACCGATTCCCACAAAAATTTCTTTCAACTCAAAGACTTTATAGCTTTATTAAAATAAAAATTAAAAAAAAAAAAAATTCAAAACCGATTTTTTTTTTTTTTTTTTTTTTTTTTATTTTTATTTTACCTTTCTTAGGCTAAAAATAATCATGTCTCAGAGTAAATAAAAGAGATTGTAAATTAAATTTGTTAACTTAACATTAAGTTCCTCACTTCCTTCTACAAGTTTAAGATACGTAGTATGCAAGTTCCATTTCCACAAACTTTGTTCTATCTCTGTATTTCACAGAATAATAGTAATAATAATAATAATAATAATAATAATAATAATAATAATAATAATAATAATAATAATAATAATAATACCTCCGCTTGCAATTCATGGGAGCAACTTTATTCCAAACTTTTGAAATTGGATCAAATACTTCAACTGTTGCCAGTCTATCTAAACCATTATAGCCACCAATGGCGTAAAGCTTCTTGTTCATAACCACGACGCCAACTCTAGACCGAAGCATCGACATGTTCTCCGCCATTTTCCAGCGCCCGATGATCGGATCGTAATATTCAACGGTCTTCAGAGAATCTCCTGTGACAAATTAGTTAAGTAAGCATAAACAGGAGGCACTAAGTGTGAGATTTTACAAACTTTTGGAAATAGTTTGGGAATTAAAATGAATAATTTCAAATATTTAAAAGCTTTATATTTGTACGTAAATTATGTTCTGAACATTTTAAGAGATCTGGGTTCTGATCCTGATATCTTTAAATAACTCTTCCCTAACACCCATAAATAACAAACCAAACGTGATGGATGACAAGCTTAACTCTATTTTTGAAGTAAACAAAATCGAATATGATTTACTCTTACAAATCTGGAATGTCTTCCAATGGTAAGAAAAAACAAAAATGGATTTTTAAGATCAACAAATTTTGGGTAGGGTCTTCAGATTAGTAGCCTTACATTTAATATGTGAATGGTGTGTTACCCAATATAGTCTAGAGACCATAAATCTAGTTTAAAACTATGCTGCTGCAAAAACTTATCAATATGTTCATAAATAGGTATATCTATTCAAAATATATTGAGTATTAATAATAATAATAATAATACCTGATTTCGTTAAACCTCCAACAGCATAAATTAAACCAACAATATCATTACAACATCTGGGTTGTGTTCTGAAACTCTGTAGCAATAATCTTCTTTCTGGCATTAAGTGGTAATCTTTGGCTTCATCTAAAAGGTCTCTAAAGAAGAAGAAATGCCATAGAAGATATCAGTACTTAATAATAATAATAATAATAATAATAATAATTTTAAATAACAAATATTGGACAAAAGATATCCCGAAAGAGGAAAAAATCAAGAATAAATATGGTTTGCCTTTCAAAAGGACATCATCTTCCTCAGCCAATAAATATGAAGAAATGATAATTGCTTCCTGAAGCACAAAGAAATATTTGTTTTTATTTTATCATTCTTGGAGATATTATGTGAAACATAAATAATAATACAATTGTAAATTAATTGTTCGAGGAAAGAGAAAGAAATTTCAAATAGGGAGGAACACAATTATAGTTTAAATATAGTTTATGGTGTGGAATTTTTTAAAATGCTTTTTATGACAATATAAACAGGAATTTTGTATTTAATACAAAATTATAACAAAACTTTAGGTTAAAACCATCCTATGCTCATGTTTGATATATATATATATATATATATATATATATATATATATATATATATATATATATATATATATATATATATATATATATATATATATATATATATATATATATATATATATATATATATATATATATATATATATATAGTGAGCATTTATATAGCAAATACAATTTTATAAAATCTAGGATAATCTAAAATATTTAAGTCATTTTAATATTCTGCTAAGTTTTATCAGACGACGACGTTACAAAATGGAAGACGCGTTTTATGAATTTATCACTATTTAACTTAATACCTTTTAAACAATAAAGAAGATCAATAAAAATGAATTATAAAAATTACAAATAAACTACCCAAGTCCAAAATAATTTTAAAATGATGAAATAGTACTCTGAAACTGTTGAGAAAATCATATTATACATAAATAATAACATTTTTAAATTAAACAAATTAAATTATTAGAAATATTCGAAAATATGCATTTGAAATACAAATTTTAAAGGAGGAATGTGATTGTTTGGTAATATGAAGAAGAGAAACAAGTTGCTTTTCGTTCTCTCCTCGAATCTAAAGGAAGTTACTGAATAAATTCCAGCTCTCCTCACGAGCAAAGGTTTTAAAGATGGATTCCCACTTAACTCCGAAATGAGGATTTCCAGAATCGATTTCCTTTTAAGATTCCAAAGTTGTCTTTCGTGTGGTTTTAGAAAATACAACGTGTATCAACTACGGCATAGAAGGAAATGGGTGTTACTTCGCTTGAAGTTCACCACATGACTATAAACTTTGCAATTTGATCAACATTCTGAGAATGGACAAAGGATAGTTAGTGATATGCTGATTACCACCGACCACTATACTAAAAGTACTTGGAAAACCTTCCATTTGCAACTACTGCAATTTTGCTTAGAAAATAAAATCTGCTGAAACTGGAAGAAATAGCTTTCATTCACTTGTATAAAACTTACTTCAAAATACAATTAAAAAGTTTATTGAGAATTCTGTTTAGAACACAAGAACTGCACAAAAAATTTAAAATTGACAAGCACAATTTCTATAATCCTCAAAGCATAACACAAGAGAAATAAAGAAAATGATTAAGAGTTATCTAATATTGCAAACAATAAATAAAATTAATTAATTTTAATATTTATATATAATGATGAAAAAAGAGCAAAGTAGAAGTTTTCTTTCTTTTTAAAATAAGTATTAACAAAACATTTAAATAATAAAAAATAGGTAAAATAAATAATAAACCATTAACAAGAATATTAAAATGATAACAATGACTGGATAGATGAATGGAATGGTGATACTTAATGTCACCGTCTACCGTGGCTCAAACGGTAGAGTGATTGACTCACGTGCTTGAGGGCGTATGTTCGATCCCACTTGGGGATCCTAAGTATATACTACCTAGAAAAGTTCCTCTCCTCGAATAGGGTAATGATCGTGAGATGTGAACTTAAAAAAAAAAAAAAATATGAAGAGCCTATAAAAGCTGAGAAAATTAGATAAATTTAATTATAATTATCTATAGTTGGGAAACCCTTTAAAACACTTTAAAAATCGAAGTTCCAACAACAACACTAATTAATATTTTGAATAATAAAATATTTCTTAAATTCATAACAATTTTAGTATTTCATACCTGCATTCATGTGAAGATTTTATCAAACTCTCCGTCGCTACTTTGTCAGTCAGGTACTGTGGTGTTAATAAAGGCATCCGTACCTTCGCTAACAATTCCGGTAGATAAATACTTCTAACCTCTAAGTCTTTCTTTACCCACGTCATTACAGCTTCAAAGACCTATTCCAAAATATCAATAAAATCAAAACGGTTTATATATATATATATATATATATATATATATATATATATATATATATATATATATATATATATATATATATATATATATATATATATATATATATATATATATATATATATATATATATATATATCATTCAAGTTCTGAAACAAAATCATAAAACCTACAGCTCTACATAAGGTCAAGTCTGAAATCAACTTGAATATCCTAATCATAATTCAAGCATAAAATAGCTATTACAAAACATAAAAAATATCGTCAGTAAATTTGTTGAAGTGCAACTTAATAATAATAATAATAATAATAATAATAATAATAATAATTTCCACATTTTATTCAGAGGAATGTACATTTACAAGTTTACAATCTTACGATAGGTCCTATACTACTAAATACAATAATAATATGGTAGTTATCCAATTCTATCAATAGGGGCTTCTGAAGGGATACACATTGGTGGTGTTGGTAATAATAATAATAATAATAATAATAATAATAATAATAATAATAATAATAATAATAATAATAACTAATATAAATAATAATAATATGGTAGTTATCCAATTCTATCAATAGGGGCTTCTGAAGGGATACACATTGGTGGTGTGGTAATAATAATAATAATAATAATAATAATAATAATAATAATAATAATAATAATAATAATAATAATAATAATAATAATAATAATAATAATAATAATAATAATAATAATAATAACAAACAAATAAATTAATATAATAAATAATACTTACATTCTCTTCACTTTGGACGTTAAGTTCATCCCTACAAATAATATCCCGGATTTCAGAGAAAGGAAGGTTGAGAAATTCATCAGAATGAGAGACTTCCACAAAATGTTTGTTCAGGTACCTATTACACGCCTCTACCAACGACCAACAACTTAGCGTATCCGCAAATCCCCTTACGCCTAATACATTGTGAGGATGAAGTCTGTTGGTATGAAAGTAAAACCTCTTTCACTAAGTAAAATTTGGAACGCTCTACCCACTCCCCCCCCCCTCCTAACTGTCCCCCAGACTCCCCACATTTTAATTTAAAGCATTTCCAAGTACCTTACTATGGAAACAGTATTTAGGCATTTAATTCAGCTTTAATAATAATAATAATAATAATAATAATAATAATAATAATAATAATAATAATAATAATAATAATAATAATAATAATAATAATAATAATAATAATAATAATAATAATAATAATACCTGCGTTTGAGAAAGTCTCCACAAGCTTCCCGCACCTCAGTCAACTGAAGAAACGAAGACCCAACAAGTAAACTTTGTACATTTTCAGAATCGATTTTGATTTTACCAGAGTAGGCAAAATTAATTAAAGCTTCCAATGCGCTGTAAATTTAATAAAAGAAGAGTACATATTAATTATAAAGTTACTAGGTCATAGATAGGGCAGATTTCTAGGATTTGCTACTCCTTCTCCCAAAATTTATAATTAAACTTAGAATGTATTATTAATTATCAATAGCAAAGAAAATAGGTAAATTAAATGCAAGTAGTTCTGATAAAAAGAAAAAAACTTTGCCTTATATAAAAACCCATAAATTTCAGATAAGGTGATAGAAAAAAATTTATGATGTTCCTGCAATGACTCCACCTTTATTCACAAAACCTTTCGCTCCTTGGCTCCTCAAAAAAGTCTGCTCTACTGTCTCTATTTGCAACTTCTATAAAGCCCTTGTTCACATAACCCATGTTTTATTTATATTTTTAAAAGGGAGGTGGTTAGAATCTGCAGAATTTTATATTAAAAATCAGATTATGACAGTTTTGAATTTTGAAAACTTCTAACCTCTATTATCTTATTATTATTATTCTTATTATTATTATCATTACTCATAGCTCATATTTTAAGGACCTAAATCTTTTTTATTTACAAAATTAAAATTAATCAGGTAGGATACATTGCAGCCAGTGGTATAAATTTAATAGTAAATTGACAAAGAATGGAGAACTATTATCAATTCTATTAAATAGTAACTTTTGTAGTTTACATATTTTCCACATTTCCCATCATATTCAAAATAAGAATGTGTGAATGCAATTTCTAACCAGTATATTTACCAAAATCTAGCCCTGATGATATTCCTCCAAGTACTCCAGAGGTGTGTGTTTCAAAGCTCGTAACAGTCCTTGTACAATACAATTCTTTTTACCTCAAAACAAAAAATTTTCCAGTGGTGGAGGCTCACCCGATTCTCAAGAATGATTGGTTTTCTGATCTTCCTAACTAAGTAACCTATCGTTATTTCTTCAAAATCCGAAAAACATTGAATCTACCATTAATTTGCACATTTTTGATTATCAAGGTTTCATTCATTTCATTCCTGGGAACAGTACGGTTTTAGGCAAATAATGTCAACCAGTGATATTGTCTAACTTAATTTTTAATAATCTGCCATTAGGGATTATGGGAAGACATATGGTGGTGCTTGACAAAACCAAGTTCATTAACAGATGTAGGCCTGCATCAACCTTTCCTAATTTTCCTTTCTGTGGAAATAGGATGATAGTTAAGAGGGTAGAAATTGGTCCTCCTTCTTTGGCAAAGGCTGAATAAGCAAATGTTTCCAGCAAAAAGGAAAGGTCAAAGTAGAAAATAAGAAAAGAAATAATTTACCAAGGCAGGGCGCAAGCTCAGAAGCACAAGGTTTGAGAACCAGAGGAAGGAAACTATCAGGACTGTAAGCCTTAGTGTTAAGCTCAGAGAGGGCAGAAATAACGTCTTTAGAAGAAATTCTAGAAATTACAATTTTAAGAATGAGTTGAAGGGGAGTGGAGGAAAAGGAATAGCTCCGAAATCGTATAAAGTTGAATTAGAGGCAAAAGTTAGGTTTATTAGGTTTAGTTGAAGGGAATGAAAATGGAACACCCATGCCAGAGAGTGAATCATCTCGGTTATGCGCTTAACACATTTCAATGGACCTTTCCCACGGGAAAAGTACTCATTCCATAGGAAACCAGAGAATTACAGCACAAGTGAGATCTGCTGGCAACACCCGAAGTTCCAGAAACATCTACTCGCTGAAGGCAAGGGCTGTTCTTATGGAAGACTTGAATAGATAAGATAAAGAGATAAGGTGATTGGATGAATCCAGAGGAGGAAAGAGTTTAACAGTATAAAGAGAAACTAAGAAAAGATCATGTTTATTGAGTTTATCACCAGGATGGTTATATATATATATATATATATATATATATATATATATATATATATATATATATATATATATATATATATATATATATATATATATATATATATATATATATATATATATGCTATTTTCATAAGTATCAAATTGTATGTTTTAAAGACAAGTTAGCACTCATTCAAATCATTCAGCTTCAATGGAAATATTATAAGTGAGGGGTTCGTAAAATATGGGTCCTGATTCAACTTTGGGTCACTGGGACTTCTAAGATGGGTTTCCATTATTTTCACAAAAAAAAAAAAAAAAAAATTGAAGTACTAAATTTTGAAATATGTATTACAAAGGTTTCAATTTCCAGTTATTCATTTTATTTGTCTCACAATGTTATTATTCATACCTTCACACTATCCACTATGTAAATAACATTATTATCGATCACCACACTTGCTTGACTAATTTCAAAAAAGCAAAAAAAAAAAAAAAAAATAACTATTTTGTGTAACATTGAAAAATTACTACATAGGCTATATTTTTATTATTTAACATTTTTATTTCAAAACAAACCAACAGATAGTAAAGCTGATAGTAATGTTCTTTTGAATTGTGACTAAAAATGGCTAAGAACCTCTGACAGTTAACACACGAACTCTCCAAAGCCTAATTCTAATAACAAAAACATTACTATTAAATATTACTAATTATTATTAAAACTTACCTTGGGTCAATTCCCTGCATTGTTATCTCCTTTTGTTTGCTCTCGGCCATGTCATGTGTGAACATTGCGTTAAAATATGGAATTACTGCAGCTAAAACTATTCTATGGGCTGTGAAACATTGGTCACTAACCTGAACAATAATAATAATAATAATAATAATAATAATAATAATAATAATAATAACAATAATAATAATTAAATGTTCTTCAACACATAACCCTTATTCTTGAAATCAAACTGGAAGAGATCTTTATGGCTCAAAAACCATTCAAGAAATATGGCAAATGTTTAAATAATATTAGTGAATATATTAAAAATGAAAAATTATAATAATTATATTAGAAAATGAATAATTATATATGTAGTATTACAAAATTTTGTTATACTAAAAAAAATAAATATAAAAAATATATATATATATATATATATATATATATATATATATATATATATATATATATATATATATATATATATATATATATATATATATATATATATATATATATATATATATATATATATATATATATATATATATATATATATATATATATATATATATATATATATATATACAAACTTACTTTGAGTGTTACATCACAAAGTTTTCCTCTCCTCCTGATTTCTTCCATAAGCTGAAAACCAGCAAGCTGAAACCCATGTTGCATAAACATATAAAATTCCTCACTTTCAACAAGGTCTTCAGACAAATCAAAATCATATTTATCTGATTGGTTTGCATTTTGGTTAAATGGAATATATTTCATTTCAGAATTCTCCATAAGTATTCCTAACACTATTAAGAAAAATTACATTTAAATAATAATAATAATAATAATAATAATAATAATAATAATAATAATAATAACCACACCAACTAAAACTTATTATGTGAGGAATAAACTTAAAATAAAAAATTAATACCAATTTACTTAAGGGGTAAAAAATTAAATTACGGTATCTCAGGCTCTGCTTACATATAACATGCCCTATTATTTGATTGTGAGCATAGTGTAATGTTAAATACATTCCTTTTATTACCATCCTCGGATAGAAACCATGCATAATTAAATATCTACTGAATCAATTTTGGTCAATATTCAGGTTTTAAACAAAATTGTCTCATAAATTAGCAGTATCTAAACAAGAAGTGCAATCCTCAACTACTCTGAAATAATGTACACATTTCAGGTCATCTTTCATACTATGATATGAAAAAGATTAAACAAGAACTGTCTTTGTAAACATGATATATTAACTTACCCCCAAAAAGCTAATACAGTGAAGTCCTTTTTCAATGGAATTAATTTTTCCAAATCCTTCTCAAACAAATTTCTCCAACTGCTGGTCAAAAGTTAAAAACCCTTAGTATTTGTAGAAGTCCCATGGACTATCAAGACTGTTCCAGTCAAAAATGATTAAGGCCACCATTTGTTTTGAATAGTTTGTCTTAGATTTAAATTTTCATCATGCAAATAATTAACACAACTCCAAAATTATACATGCAACATGCAAGTTATTAAGCTAAATTATAAACAAATATGTCAACAGTAAAACAATGTTGCCAATACCTTAAAAGACTGTCAGAAAAACCAACCATAAAGGGCAAGGGATTTAAAATAAACCTAGGCACCAAATCTTTCCTTTCAAATACTTCAGGTTTTTGCAAAGTCTTTATCAGTATGAGTCAAGAGATTTTCAGTAGAGATCCTGTTTATAAATCAAACCTCTCCTAAAAACCTAGTTTTGTGGTCACTCATTTACTCAAGAGTTCTGCTGAATTTTCACCCCTATTTAAATCATTTTTCCTTTTCATAAAATAACCAATAATGAAAAACATAGGCTTTGGTTTAGAGTAATTTCCTTATGAGAAAGCTAAATAATTATGATCCAAGTAGGCTCAGACAAAGTTTCATTTACTCTAAATGAGACTCCAGGCCTGAAAGTTTAACAAAACTAGGACAACCTTACAAAGCTAATAGTAGTACCCCTAATTCCCAAACCTTTAAACTAGATGGGTCAGCTTTCAACTATTATTAGGCATGGAAACCTATTCTCCAAAAAGACAGATACTTCAGTTAAGTTTTTTGTGTAATGAACCAATGTGGGCAATGGCATGTACTACTAACTTCCCTGATGCAAATAATATATTCTACTACTAATAAATGTATTTTATAAAAATTCAAATAAAGTCAAACAAATATGAAGATTCAGGAAAAGTTCAGGGAAGAATATTTTCAAAATTATAAACCAAAGAATTATTTAAACAATTGTTTTACAGCATTTTTCTGATGACCCAATAATGGGAAATCAATAAATATGTTTAGGGTAAGTCTTGTAGCATAATTATGACAACAACTAATAGAACTATCCACAAAAATAAAATTTCTGTAAGTAAAGCACAAACACCCCAAAAAATTACTTATTGTAACTCTCTTTATTTCTTGTCAGGAAATGATGGGACAAACATCAAAACAATGAATTTCCCTAATCATTACCAAGTTTGGAAAAAAAAATTAAAATCAGTTTAGTAGAAACAGTATTCTTATTATGGACTTCTAGAAGACCAAAAAATTTTCACATCCAGTCAAGATTAATTTACTTACATGGCAAAAAAAATGATTTTAAAAATCTACCCTAGCCATTTCCAAATTTGCAATAAAAATTAAGAGTTTGGAAGAGAGCATAATCATTCCTTGTGAAACTAAAGGAACAAAAATAGGAAAATATAAAGATAGTTATCTGAATCTTGATAATAAAAATTAGGCTTACCCTACTTACTAACCAATCTAATAATTCTTGTTTCTGATAAGGGTTGGAAAAAAGAAGCATATCATAGAACAAAGTTTGCAGGTTATCAAAAGGAAAAGGTTAAAAAGACTTATACCAGCTGTGAACATAAATGGAATTTGAAGTTGATATATATATATATATATATATATATATATATATATATATATATATATATATATATATATATATATATATATATATATATATATATATATATATATATATATATATATATATTTGAGATGGAGTGAAGTATCTATATATTTTTAGGTATCGATATCAAGCTTTCAGTTATCAGTATCAGCAAAAAATGACTGATACCGATACCAGATTTTTTAAAGCAACTTAATCCTACTGGCTTACATATTTTGAATTTTCATTTTCACTGACTGTAGAGTTTTTGATATATATATATATATATATATATATATATATATATATATATTATATATATATATATATATATATATATATATATATATATTATATATATATATATATATATATATATATATATATATATATATATATATATATATATATATATATATTATATAAAAAAATAGCTAGGAATGAATGTAGCATAATCAGTTGTTAAATTATATTGAATTAAAAAAAAAAAAATATATTGAATTAAAATTACTAATTACAAAAGCTTTAATATTTATCGACATTTCAGAGGATAGAGGAAGATGGAGAATTGTGGTGAGTGGGGGGGAGGTGAAAGGTGAGGTGTGTGTGTGAAGGAATTATGGGGTACCACCCCACGGGAGTGGGAAAGGTGGATATATATATATATATATATATATATATATATATATATATATATATATATATATATATATATATATATATATATATATATATATATATATATATATATATATATATATATATATATATATATAAAATATATAATATACATATAATAAATAAAAAATAAAAAAAAAAAAAAAAAAAAAAAAATAAATAATATATATAAATATATATATATATATATATATATATATATATATATATATATATATATATATATATATATATATATATATATATATATATATATATATATAGGTAAAGGTTAAGAAGCTTTCTGACCTTCGATATTTGGAAAATATCGATATTCGAAAATATTGATATATCGAAACATTGATATGCCAATTCAAATTTTTTGATATTTGTTTTATTATTTAGTTTTCATTTCATGTATGCCTATTATTCTAATTATTTTTATAATTATTATTATTCAGTTTTCTAGCGAACTTCGTTCGACTTATCATAACCTGAACTACCGAAGTTGCCGTAAAATAGAGGCCTAACCTATACAAGAGCATTGCCGCGAGATGAGGCCTACTGCCATATTACACCACACATACTCACATTATATATATATATATATATATATATATATATATATATATATATATATATATATATATATATATATATATATATATACAGGTAAACCTCGGTAATACGGCGGGGCGGGTATGGTTCCAGACCACCTGCTGCAATGCGAGTCACTTGCTTTTTTTTTTCACTCGCTACAACATATGAACACCTTAAAACTTGTTTACACTATCATTTATTATTTGCGCAATAACGCTAGGCTAAAAATAAGTTTCAATTTAAAAATAAAATACGTAATGAAGGGTAAATAAAAAAAAATATATTTTAGCTTTAAAAACTTTATTAATATCATTGAAGGAAGTTGAAGGGGATTAGTGAGACTCGTCATCTGACCCTTCAACGAATCTAATTCTCTTGCTTGGTGGAGAGTCTAGCGTTAATGTTGATGGTTGTTGAGGCGATGATGGCTGTTGAATGATAGAATTTGAAGGTGCGGGTATTTGCGGCACTGGCTTAAAATAAGATGTCAATGACGTTTGCTTCATTGAGCATCTCTTTCTCTCTCGAAGAATTTCAGTGTAGCATGTGATGTCGTTTAGCAATCTTTTGCCAACTTTCGAACTTTTCTCAAAGTTATTGTCAATTGATTCAAATCCTTTCACAACTGTATGCAGTAGGCCTACATAATGCTCTAAATCTTTTGTAGACATTTCCTTAATTTCGTTGTCATAATCGTCATCAACAGCAGATTCAGCCTCTAGAAATAATTTATGTTGCTCATCGAGTACGCTGCATGGGAAATTTGTTGATTAAAAGCTGTACAGCGCATGGCTGCTGTAAGAGCGAGAGAAGCGCCAAAAAATATTTTAGTGCCGTATGAGCGAAGCGCCGTAAAACGAGGTATATATATATATATATATATATATATATATATATATATATATATATATATATATATATATATATATATATATATATATATATATATATATAGCTTACATGTTACGGAAATCTGTCCCTATCTTGGTTGAAAGTGTGAGAAAAATACAAACTTCTCAGCAAAAGTTGAACCACTCAATCACTGTAGTTTTGCTAACACTAACACAATTTGACACCTGTTTTGATATTTCACATTTTACTTTACATTTATCACATTGTTTTCACTAAGAACTAATTTAAAATGTTGCAAAAACGCAAGAAGACACCAATCTGTAGAACAAATTAAACTTATGTCTTGAAGATTCATCTTAAATGACCTCTCACAATGTAACAGAAAGTTCAACTAAGCGACTTTAATTTTAAAAATTACGATATAAAGGATATCGATTAAAATCAAAATTTCAAAATATCGATATATAAGGTCAGAAAGCTTTTTAACCTAAGTCATATATATATATATATATATATATATATATATATATATATATATATATATATATATATATATATATATATATATATATAATTATTTTTTTTTTTTTTTTTTTTTTTTTTTTTTTTTATATTATAATTTTAATGTTTAATAGGTAAATTTTGTTACAAAAGTGGTCTACCTATCTTAATTAGGCTTTCTTCAATTCAGATTCATTTATTGTGTTAGTAGCTTTTGTAATTTAATATTGATTTTTTACCATGAATTAAACAATTTCCTAAGTCTTACTAAAATCAATTAAGGGAAGCTCTCCCTCATAAATACCACTTCTTTTGCTTTTTTTTTGACCGATGTTGAGTCTCTATGGGTTCGATACTGTTATAAGGAGCAAACTATAAAGAATAGGAGAATTTTATAGATCTCCTTCTTAGGGTCAGGAATGAGATATTGAGATTATAGCAGAGTGCAGTGTTGTTAAAGAAGTATGTAATTGGTAATTTCAATTTTCCTGACATTGATTGAGATACTTTTACTAGTACTGATCAGACTATTTACACTTTGAAAACTGTATACTTGATAATTTTTTGTAGTTAATGAAGCAACAATATCTGCTTAAAATGGGTGGGTGTTGGTTCATTGCATGTTGCATATGGTTATAATATCTTTATTTAGTACTAAATATATGTATGGTCTTAGTTTTATTTTTATCTTACTTTGCATGAATGAACTGATAACTAGGGATAGGATAGACCTAGTTTTTGTTACCATGTATTATTATTATTTGTTTTGACTGGGAAATCTTGATATGCCTGTATGGCTTTTAATTGTCTCTATTTCTAAATATACGTGGTTATATTTTTGAGTGATGGTGTCACCTTGATGCAATGATCTCACTCTAATATTGCTCCCACTTTTAATGGCATCACTCTTGATATGAAAAGTACAAACGTGAATGAGTTTTCAATTGGAATCTGGGATGAGCCATTCATAGTGAATGATAACTTTAGTATTTTGTTGACTGGGACAGTCTTGATAGGTCCCAAGTGGCTTTCAACTGTCTTTTTTTCTTATGTAACTTAAGCTATTCAACACATTTTTGATGATTTAAACTTCGGTTAGTCCAATGTATTTGCGAAAAGTATAAATTATTGCTAAATTAATTCCAGGCAATAACTAACGTCCATATAACTACTCTGAGACTTTAACGTAATGAAAATATTAGGTCTAACAAATTATATACAAATATATTAAGTAACTCGTTGATACACTCATACAGTTAAACTAGAAATTAAATACAGTATACTTTTATCACAAAGACATTCAAAAAGTTTGGAACAAACTGCGTGATATAACATCTATTCACATCGAAACATCAAATAAAAGAAAAAACAGCAGGAAACTAGCTCCAAAATAATCATAAACAGACAAACTCGAAATAATTTTTCTATTTTGATTTTGTTATCGACATGATCACAAATAAACTCTAAATTTGCCACCCGCATTATTTTATGGTGAGTTTAACAACTATTATTTTTTTATTATTATTTCCATTGTACATATATTTTTGGGAGGCTGGAGTATGACGTGTGGTACGGTTACACACAATGTCTGCTCCTGGCCTTCGGTTTGGATTACTAGCATACGTCGATTTTTTTTTTTTTTAAATTTTACATTTTATTGTGGTTTTACTACGTGCCTCTTTGGCGGAGCATTTTGAAGATTGAGGCCATGGTCAATAGGCCCCTGTTGCCTGACGACCATTAATTTTCTACAAGTAAACAAGTACAAGTACATATATTTTGAGCCCCTGCTGGCATTGGGATTAGAACTTTTGGGTCTCCCTCATTGTCAAATAAGGAACCCCAAGACCAGTAGAAGAAGATCTCGGTTTTTACTGGATTTTAAATCACAGTTAAGAGAATTAGTAGTATTTATTTTTGTCTTTGTAAAGTAATTTTAAAATTTCCTCCTATTCTATCTTTTGAATAATGTAATAATATAGAGAGGGAGTGTAAACTTTAAATTTTCTTTTGCTAAAATAGACACAAACTTGAGAATTAGATTTTATAAATTAAATTTCAAATTTATGTCTCAAGATGTTAGTTTATATCATACATTTCAAATTTGACTTATTTATAGTATGTATATAGAAGATAAGAATGCAAAAAAAGGAAGAAATTTTCAGCTAAAACAAATAGCAGTAAGTTTTCTTCATATTTTATTTATTTATTTATTTTTTTTAATATTGTATAATTCTTCCCCAACCCCGTCTCTCCCTCTAAATATATTCTTATCATGTATATTTTTTTAGTAAATTAAAAAAATATCTAAGCAGTGTCATAATTCTTTCTTCTATATTTCTTCTTTATATTAATAAGTAGTTTTTTTTTATAAATAAATCCTAAAATACCTCAAATATTTATTCCATTTTGTAACTCTATATACTTGCACCTATTTCATTTATTATATCAATTAATTATTGTATAGTTTGGATATATAAGTATGTTTTTCTCATTTAATATTAAAGTTGTCAACTTGGCATCTGGCTATTCTATTAGTCTGACAAATTGGTTCCTCCAAACACGCTAGATGCTGCCATTTAATCGTGAGCCACGTGGGTTCGGTGCTTTAATAGTGTCAAAAGTTTTCGATAAAAAAAAAATCAATTAAAATATTTAGCCTTTTTAAAGGGTTATTAAAGTCGAGACAACTTCATATCCTTATCTTATCTACTTTCACTGTCAACCGTTTCTTCAACTCAAATTAAATACCTTAATAGGGTTCTTTAAATACCTTTGATAGGGATTGTACTAAAAATACACAAAGATTGAAGGGTGTCATTTCTTTGAAAAGAGAGGATAAGTAATTAGAAATATCATCTGTTCAGTTTATTAATCCAAATTTAATTTTTGGAATAGCTGAATAAATCATATTTCTAAAGACTTCCCTCTTTTTCAAAGAAATAACATCCTTCGATCCATATCTTTATTATATTTCATTCAAAGTGTATTTTTGTAGTATATATCACAATAAATGAAACCAACAGCTATCATCCCTAACAAATTCCCATATAAACAGTTAATCTGGGGTGGTTCCACACATACAGCTCTTCTCGAAAAGGTGAGGTCAAGGGCTTTTCGTCTTATAAACTCTTCTGCTCTTACTCTCTCTCTCTCTTTTATATATATATTATATATATATATATATATTATATAATATATATATATATATATATATATATATATATATATATATATATATATATATATATATGTATATATATAATATATATATATATATATATATATATATATATATATATATATATATATATATATATATATATATATATATATATATATATATATATATATATATATATACAAAAGTGGTTGGTCTACTACTTCAAAAACCAATTATGACCACTGGTTTCAGGTAATTATTATATGCCTTCTCAATATTAAACTTAAACATATAATAATTTGCTGAATTAACAAAAGCAAAGAATAATAATTTTATAAGGTAATCATGTTATCCAGATGAAATAAGATGTTGTGTCACTCTCTCTATACTATCGCTATTACAATGGACACTGCTCTTCTGAACTCTTACGTCGCATAACTCCTCCATTGAGAAGGGCTAGTACGACACGACTTTCTACACAGTCTCATCCTTTCTCTGTCCAACTATCCGACCCCAGACTTAACCGCTATGCTTAATCTTATATGTACTCTACTGGCAAATTTTGGAACACACTCCCTTTATCTCTTTTCCCAACGTCCTTTGACTTGCACACTTTTTAACGCCATTAGCGACCAGATTCCGAATATTCCCCAACACTGGTGGATATTGATAGGCCTCTGGCCTTTGCCCACCAGAGGAGATATATATATATATATATATATATATATATATATATATATATATATATTATATATAATATATATATATATATATATATATATATATATATATATATATATATATAGATTACCACCACTAACGGGCAGAGCCCTTTTCAAGGAGGAGGTACACACAGAGGAAGAAACCTCACTCAAACACACACCTAACGCACATCCCTCAGGTGGACACAGACGGAAGCCTTGAAGAGTGGAAGATTAAATGCAGGAGGAAAAATAGATGATGGTAAAGAGTTCCACAGAACAGAGGTGGCTGGAAAGAAAGAGGCACCACAACGAGCTAGCCTTGGGTTTCCCACATCCATTCAAAATTGGTGCGAAAGCAGGGCACCCCTTGTGCAACGAGGACGACGCAACGGTGGAGAAATTCGAAAGGCTAATTCCCTCGAACACCTGTCATTGTAGTACCCTATAGAAAGGAGATAGCGCACCAACGTTACGTCTCAGAGATAGGGGGTCAAGAGAGTTTGAAAGTAGGAGACAGTTTATTAATCTTTTAGCTTTAGACTCAACCCTAACCAGAAGAGAGGAGGTGTCGGAGCCTCGCCAAATGTGAGAACAGTACTCCATACAAGGGCGGATAAGACCCTTATATATTTGGAGTAACTGCTCAGAAGAAAAAAGAAATTCTCGCAACCTGAACAGAACTCCTAGCTTCTTAGAGGCCGCTTTAGCAACCATTGGGATATAAGTTTTCCAAGACAGTTTATTGTTTATGTTTAGACCAAGAATTTTAATGTTATTTACAGGTGAGACGGGAGAGCCATCGAAGAGGATAGGAAAGTTGAGAGGTGTTTTTGAGAGAGAGATGTGAAGAAGTTGAGTTTTTAAAGAGTTGAATTTCACAAGGTTGCTATGACCCCACCACGAAATTCCATTCAGATCGGCAAGAATAGAATCGGAAAGTTAAAGACGAAAAACAACTCTAGAAGCAAAAGAGAGAGCAGATTTGAAATGAGTAGAAGAATTTAGAGTTGAGTCATCAGCATCAGAGTAAACAGAGTTAGAAGTGCAGTTGAGAAGATCGTTAATGAAAAGTAAGAATAAAGTTGGAGATAAAACAGAACCCTGAGGAACTACACAGTTGACAGAAAAAGAGGAAGAGGTAGCTCCATCTACAAGTGCCGAAATGGAACAATCTGAGAGAAAACTAGACAAGAGTAAGCATAGGGAATTGGGAAACCCAAAGGAAGGGAGCTTGGAGAGCATATATATATATATATATATATATATATATATATATATATATATATATATATATATATATATATATATATATATATATATATATATATATATATATATATATATATATATATATATATATATATATATATATATATATATATATATATATATATATATATATATATATATATATATATATATATATATATATATATAATTTTCTGCGGTCTTACCTATAAATTACGCCTATTCACCCACTCCTTCCCTAAGCCTTTGTTCATCCTATAATATCAAGGTGTTTGATTGGCTATCAAGATCTCCAAAATACCAATAAAATTAGATAAAACTCTGTTTATCAATGTGTATATGTGCAGCACCCTCAGATCGGTAAGGCTCCAATGATGCCGATTGTAACAATCTAATTTTTAAATATTTCGAGTGATCACTAAATGTGACACCCTGAGGAAAGTCATTCCAAAAGATAGCTACTCTAACTAAAGAAGTATTTTTACGATTCAGCCTAAATGATATTTTTATTATTATTATTATTATTATTATTATTATTATTATTATTATTATTATTATTATAATTAAGACAAAAATGTCTACTATCATGATCTAAGATGACAAATTTACTCTCCTTAAAACAAAATTGGGAGATTGGAAAATTTTATAAATCTGAATTATATTCCCTCTAAGAATTTACCTTCCACAGGAAATATGTCCAACCATCAACTCCATCTTATAATTCTTATTTTCAAAACCACAACAGATCATCCTTGTAGTTCTGTGCTATACTGCTTCGAGCATATCAGGATTCTTTCTTATACGTGAGGACTCCAAAACCTGTGCACAGGACTCGATTAACGGTCTAACGTAACTATTAAAGAGGCTCTTTGTTACCTCTTAGTTTTCACAAAAAAAAAAAAAATAAATAAGTAAATAAATAAATAAATAAATAAATAAAAAAATGTTGCAGTATAAAATACAAAACATTTCGTCGGCACTCTTTCTAGGCATATTCAAGTTTTGTACCCAAAGCTTCGCATTAATTAACTAAAACAACCATTCTTTTTAAATAAAGGTTTTCAAAGCTAGAGCTTAAAATTAAACATTTATTGGCATTACAACCTACAGTACAAATGAGTTAAAAGCACAAAATGTTATAGTATCACAGGCACAGTACAATGACACGATATTGGACGCCTCTACTCCAATTAATTGCACATATACAATGTATATTAGGACATAAATGCAGTATATCTCGATAGATTATTATTATTATTATTATTATTATTATTATTTTTATGTACTCATAATCAATATTTTGATATAAATAGAAGCATACTGAAATGAAAAACGTCTAGAAAACTATATATATATATATATATATATATATATATATATATATATATATATATATATATATATATATATATATATATATATATATATATATATATATATATATATATATATATACACAAAAGTGGTTAGTCTACTACTTCAAAAACCAATTATGACCACTGGTTTCAGGTAATTATTATATGCCTTCTCAATATTAAACAAAAACTAATAATAATTTGCTGAATTAACAAAAGCAAAGAATAATAATTTTATAAGGTAAATCATGTTATCCAGATGAAATAAGAAAGATACGATTATTATCTTGAATAATTATCCCTTTGTTATCTCAATAAAATTATTTACCATTTAATAAATTAACACAAAGCTTATTAGATACAATTATATAGCAGCACCAATTTCAAAATTAACACTATATATTAAAAAGATAGAAAAGTATATATATATATATATATATATATATATATATATATATATATATATATATATATATATATATATATATATATATATATATATATATATATATATATATATATATATATATATATATATATATATATATATAATAAATAACATTATTATAAAGCATTATAAAATTATATAGGTATATATATATATATATATATATATATATATATATATATATATATATATATATATATATATATATACTAAGAAACTAAATCATAAAACTAGTTAAAGTTATAACTTAACAAAATAAATAAACTCGCATACATAAATTCATGCTCACTACTCATCAAAAGATTATCATTACAACATACATTAAAAAAAAAAAATTTAAAAACATAAAATAAAATGAGAATAAAACCCTCTTCCAGCTTTTCCTTCTTCTACTGAAGAAGAAGACGAGAGTTCTCACCTCGGAAAGCTCGGGTGTTTTAGATTGATCTTATCATGTGTTTTTTTTTTTTTAATCTTTTAAATGTATGTTGTGGTGATAATGTTTTGATGGGTGAGGTGTATGCGAATTTATTTATTAGTTTAATTGGGTTACAACTTTAACTAGTTTTAAGATTTTGTTTCTTAGTATTTTTATATTTATTTATTTAGTACATATTGGAAGTGCTGTTATATATATATATATATATATATATATATATATATATATATATATTATATATATATATATATATATATATATATATATATATATATATATATATATATATATATATATATATATATATATATATATATATATTTATAAAGGTATAAGAAATATATTATATGTAGAAAAATATTTTACAAAAATGGACCAGGATATTTAATTACAGATTTCTTTGGAATAATATCATGCATTATTATTATTATTATATATATATATATATATATATATATATATATATATATATATATATATATATATATATATATATATATATATATATATATATATATATATATATATATATGCCCAATTATATCTAACTCAACGTCTTGTCTAAAAAGAATTTCTTAGTATCTGAAATGAACCTTGCAATAAATTCAATTAAATATTATCATCATGGATAGATAACCATTAACTTGCCTGATATCTTTCATTGGAAAGGAAATCCCGAATATTTTTAACTATAATTATTATAATTTTTATATTACTATTATTTATTATAATTATTATAATTTTTGTTACCTGTATTACTGTTTGGCAAACCAATGATCAAGAACTTTTGTAACGGAACTGTATGGGTGTATGCAGAAGAGTTTGTTATATGTATACTATCAATATAGCTTTAAGGATGTGTTAATAGGAAAACTGTAGAAAGAAGCTGGAAAACATAACTGAAGGGAAAAAAACAGAGAAATCATTAAATAGGCAGAAATTTGGGATGCAATATGAATGATAATATTCAAGAAACTGTAGTGAAAATTTTTAAAAATTAAAATATTTTAAACGATATCTTTTACAATTATTCGGTTGTTGTTACTTTATTTCATAACATTTTATTTTTTTTTTTTAATTTTTAAAATAGTTTTTTTTAAAATAATTTTGTACTTTTAAATATATTTTTAAAAAATTAAGACCTTTATGCATTATACTTTCAAAAATAGGCCTTGAAGACTACCCTCTTGTATTTCCTTTTAGCTTGAGTAACACCAAGTGTTGCTTGGTGCAATTTTTAAAATGGTCATTTAAAAATAAATATCCAGGGAAAAAGAAATTTAATTTAAATTCGACTCTTAAATATTTAATTCAAACAATTTAAGATGAAAGATGAATCTGTTAAATAAAGAGAAAAAAATCAAAATTTTTAAAAAAAAAGTTCATTAAAGATATAAAATATGTGTGAGGGAAAAGATTATATTAGGTCTTTTATCTATTGTATTTTACGTGCCTGTGAGCAATAATAAATGTTTACATTGAAAACAAAATTCTTTAATCTTATATAATAATAATTTTTTTTTTTTTTAGTTTAATCCAATACCTGCTAGAATTTTGGGTTTGAAGTCGATTTTCCTATTTATTATCGAATTGTGGATATTTTTTATTTTATTTTCAGACGTTAAATATAATTTAAGGGAAACGGAGTTTTGTTGTTTAAAATCTACTTTGTAGAAGAAGGTGAAAAGATTTTTTAATTCTAAGCCAAAATTTTACTTTTAAAACTA
>SEYY01001252.1:333710-341210 GCA_009176605.1 Armadillidium nasatum
GTTGCCTGAAAAGAATTAAAGTACCTAACCTAAGATAAAAGTATTTGAGTGGCGTTACAAAATCGAAATTGCAAGGTACAAATAATAATAATAATAATAATAATAATAATAATAATAATAATAATAATAATAATAATAATAATAATAATAATAATAATAATAATATCTGCAGTTTTAAATAAGATTAATTAAAAATAAATAAAATAATTTTTTTTAAACAAAAAATTAACTATTAAACATTTATTTAAAGTGATTTAAATATATTACATAAAAAGCAATAAAATTTTTAAAATAAATTGACTTCGAAGTTGTAGGTTGAAGGGAGAAATTTGAAGGTCAACCTCGAAATAGTTATTCATAAAAGGAAGGAAAAATTTTTATTAAATAAAAAAATAAAAAATAAATTAAATAAATAAATAAAAATTAAATAAATGAATAAATAAAAATAAGAAAATAAATAAAAAAACAAATGAATAATTAAAAAATAAATAAATAAATGATTAATTAAATAAAAAAATAAAGTAAAGGAATAAATTAAATAAATAAAGTACAATTTTTTTTTTTTTTTTTATTTTACTTTTATTTATTTTAATAATATATATATATATATATAAAATATTATATATATATATATATATATATAATATATATATATATATTATATATATATATATATATATATATATATTATATATATATATTATATATATATATATATATATATAATATATAATATAATTGAATAAGCGTCAATAAATAAATAAATAAAATAAATAAAAATATTGCCACGGCGAAACAACTCCTGAGAGAAATGAACTGTCAAAAAAATAAAAAAATAAAAAAAAAATAAAAAAAAAATAAAAAAAAAAGTTAGGCTTTTCGGGCTTCATAAATATAGGCGGAGACGATACTCATTAATCGGAAATTCGTTTGGCGCTCTTCCAGTAAATCGATTTTAGGTTATTTCTATATTTATTATTTGTATTTGGTGGAAAACGTGGAATGGGGCTGACGACACCATTCAGTTATATTTACTTAGAGAAAGACCTCTATAATGAAAATAAATTATTTAATAATAAGAAAAATCGAAAATCGATTATTTTATAATACAGGTAAAATTTATCGAAAAGTAGTACGTTTCAAAATAAATCGATAATTATCTATATACTTATTTTAGGCAAACGGTGCAATACATGAATGAGTCTAATAAGCCGCACAGCAGACGCACCAAAAATGTGCCTTATATAAATGGTACATAAAGTTCATTTTTTTTTTTTGATATGTTGGTTATAAGACTTATTTATCATACAGTTCGAATGTATTTATTTTTATTATAACAAAAGTACTATTTAATATATTAAAAATGATTAAACAGTTTCGGAATGTAACCCGTTGGGGCCCCTCGAGCATGAAAGAAGGGGAGGGGGTAAACCTTTGTATTTTGTATTCAAAAATTGTGTAGGGAAATATCAAAATGGCTCTGCGTAGTTAGTCAAGAAAAGAAGAAAATAAAAGAGTATTGGAATTTTTAGGCACAAAAAAATCTTGAAATATGGTTTCTTTGCATAATGCTGACAGTGTTTTTGAAGTAAGATTTATCGTTTGAGAAATCATTAGTTTCCGTCTACCGTGGCTCAAACGGTAGAGTGATTGACTCACGCGCTTGAGGGCACCGGTTCGATCCCACTTGGTTATCCTAAGTATATATTACCTAGAAAATTTCCTTTCCTCGAATAGGAAAATGTCAGTGAGATATGAACTTTTAAAAATAAAATAAATAAAAAAATAAAAGTGAATATATTCTTATGCACTGACAAGTGTTTTTAGTACTCTTTATAACCCTACTTTCAGTAATATAAAAATTTGATTTATGAGGGGAATTCCGCTAATACATTTGATAGCAATGATAATTGTACGAGCTATTTGAACGGCAAACTTCTATTGAATTTAACTTCCTTTTTTTTTATTTTTATTGATTGCTTTAATTGGCTATTAAATTGTCATTTTGGAGAAACTTCATTATCAGGGAAATAAGGTTTACGTTACAACACATACGCACGTATTTCACAATGGTTTTACCACAGTACTGACTGATTCATAGCTGAGCCATACAGTTTTTAAGTGAATATAGCTAGAAATTAGAGGAAATTGAAAGTAAGAAGTAAAAAATATTCATCTTTGTAGTTTTCCAATTCAGAGTAAAAAAAAAAAATGGTAAATACACATTTTTAACACAAGACAAATTTCAATAAATTTTCCATTAAAATAAGAAAACCATAGGAAGAAAAAAAATGGCCAAATATGCAAAACTGACTAGACTATACCTACAATAGAGTCAATGACTAAATTAAAGCTTAATCCTAAGTCACTTTGCAGGGATGCTAGTATTTTTTATTTAATTTTAAGCTAAGAAATGCTAGAATAGGGTTAAATAAGTATACCATTACAACATTAGAACAGAAGAAACGATAATTAGATACATAGGGTTATCAAAGACTATTTCAAAACTGTCAGAAAAGATTTATTGTTAGACACACATTATTCAATTCTTTATTATCAAGTTCTTCACTGTTCAACATTTATATACATTCATATAACATTCAAATAACATTATTTTCCAACAATAATAATTAATGATTACAAAAATAAAAGTTTCGAAATGCCATGAAACATACTTGCATTTCATATGAAATGTATTTACATTTAAGTTTGTCTCTGGGTATATATATATATATACATATATATATATTAATATATATATATATATATATATATATATATATATATATATATATATATATATATATATATATATATATATATATATATATATATATATATATATATTTAATTTAGTGTTAATTAAAGGATAAAAGAAATGACAAAATATCCAATAAATTTTCAACTGTAGAATTTGGTTTTGAAAAGGAAAAAGTGATGACTCTGCAGTTGTTGCGCTACGACTTGGCTACGTTTTATCTCATAAAAGAATCTGTAAGTAGACAATAAAACTGTCACATCTTAGATTGCAATAGTTTAAGACGTGCAATGAAATCTTGACCCTATGAATAGAGGCATAAGGCATTATTCTAATCACTAAACCCATATCATTCCACTTCAAATTTTAAATATTATTTTGTGTGATTATTTGTTCTAATATTCTAATCATTCTGTTAGATTTTCTGTTCCTTTTTATAAAGTCTTTAATTAATAAACTTGGTAAAAATCAAACCATTCACACTTACTCTAAATGTTTTTTTACGCGATTTTGGTGAGAATTTTAATCATTACTTTGTTCTTTTTATTTTTATTTATTATTTATTTTTTATGCTTTCATTTTTTCTTCTTCTTTCCCCCCTCCCTCCATTTTTGTGTTCTTATCTATCTTATCTTATTTTTCCAATACAAATTCTCCTGTATTTCAAATATCTCATTATTTATTTTTCCAATTTTATTTACAGTAGATGCTTTTAAAGGACACAGATTCTATATTGCTCTTCTAAATTTAAGAAAAATAACCCACGTAACCAGATCTTTCAACCCAGATTTAACAAGTTTAGAAAGACATCCCTTTCTCTCTCTATCTCAATAACCCACGTAACCAGATCTTTCAACCCAGATTTAACAAGTTTAGAGAGACATCTCTTTCTCTCTCTATCTCAATGTTATTGGTAACTTTTCAAGATCTTTTCAAAAGTTCGTGCAGTTGCCAGTTTATATTCCTGTCCAGGTCGTCATAATCACACAAATGAAATCATTTGTTGAGTATCAAACGAAATCCAATTATTCAATTACGCGATTTCAATTATTTTAATTCAAGTGTTGTTCAAACTTTTTAATTTGAAATGCAGTTTCAAATGCCTGTCAATATATATATATATATATATATATATATATATATATATATATATATATATATATATATATATATATATATATATATATATATATATATATATATATATATATATATATATATATATAATTGATGATGGATCGCATGTCATTTTTCTCATTTGCGGATGCGGATGCGGATGCGGATATAGAATTTTCGCCAGTAGCGTAGTGGTAAAACTCTATGCTTTTGTGCTATTGAGCCCGGGTTCGATTCCCCTATAGCAAACTTTAAAATTGATGCTATATATATATATATATATATATATATATATATATATATATATATATATATATATATATATATATATATATATATATATATATATATATATATATATATATATATATATATATATATATATATCCATTTGTGTGGGTGTGTATGTGTTCATGCTTAGGTGTGAGGGAGGTTTTCTCTCCCAAATGTGTTTCAACCTTTACAGATTTGGCAACGTCCTCCTACCTTTCCTCCATACTATAATTATATAATATTTGATTTTCCAAACTGAAGAATATCCTTCTAACTGTGTTTCTCTCTCTCTCTCTCTCTCTCTCTCTCTCTCTCTCTCTCTCTCTCTCTCTCTCTCTCTCTTCTCTTTCGCTTTCTCTCTCTCCCTTTCTTCTCTCTCTTTTTTTTCTCTCTCTCTCTCTCTCTGTCTGTCTCCTTTCTCTTCTCTCTCTCTCTCTCTCTCTCTCTCTCTCTCTCTCTCTCTCTCTCTCTCTCTCTCTCTCTCTCTCTCAGTTTCTCTTTTCGCCTCTTCCTTTCGTTCTCTCAATTCCCAATTTGTTAAAGCTTTCCATTTTTTTTTATATTTGAGAAGACCAAGTTCAAATTGAAAGTAAAATAAATTCCATTGATCGGATTCGTTGTTGGTCAAAGTTAAAAACTTTAAGACTTTCTTCGATTTCAATGAAAATGGAAAATGAAATCACCCATTTTATTTCACTAAACACTATATTAATATTAGAAAAGATTAATATTATATATATATATATATATATATATATATATATATATATATATATATATATATATATATATATATATATATATATATATATATATATATATATATATATATCATTTCAAAGTTTCGCCACAGCCAATACCCTTCTTTTAGTTTTCAGGATAGAGTTTGTGAACTATCCTTCTGTTTTCAATTTAGAATAACCTCTAGTAGTTAGTGTTGCTCCTTACTCGTATTCCTGATTGTCTTGGAGATGAATCCTCTGTTGTAAACCTTTTCTTGACTTCTAATCCTCTTGATTCCTCAGATCACCTTCTTCTCTTTGTACATCCTTTTCTAACTCTTAAAGTCTTTCACAAAAGGGCTTCACGCCCACAGATAGGAAACTGTTTTACCGATTATTTTCAACTAACTGTCAGATTTGCGGTCGTACTTGTTTAATTTTCCTTTTAATTAATTATTCCTTCAACAGTAGAGGTCCCGTCAGAGTGCTCAGGGCACATAACCATGGTGATTTTCTCTAGGATAGAGGCTTATACTACATATTGTTTTCCTTTAGTTCAAACTAACAAACCTTGGTTTAACAATGTTTGTTCTCAAAATATTCGCAACAGGGATGTTGCCTACAGGAATTACAGTCGTCTTCAAACTCCAGAAAATAATACAACTTATAATTTCATCTCGGAATCATGGAAAGCAAAATCTCCGCAACACTAAAAAAAAAAAAATTTCTCCTTAGAAAATGCAGTAATTTTTCCGCTTCCTCTTTCTCAATACTTTTCTGACACACACACAAAAAAAGTTTATTTACCTTTGTTTCTTTCTATTTGGTATTTTTTTCCTAAAAAGCTAAACTCCTTGGTCAAATCTTTGCCTCAGATTCAACGTTAGACGATTCCTGGAGCTATTCTTCCTCTACAACCCTCTACAAATCATTCATGTGTGTAAGAAACCATATGCGGATCCTAGATAGGAAAGTTCCTCTATTTGAATGGTGCAGAACCTGTAATATTTTCCTAACCATTTTGACTTGCACAGTTTCAAACCCCTCATATGGAAACATGTCGACATTTAATTTTACCTTGGTTTGTCAATCATCCCCAACTCTGGTGGAAATCGGTAACTGGGCAAGCCTAGCATTGCAGTCTTTACTCACAATATATATATATATTTACTCACAATATATATATATATATATATATATATATATATATATATATATATATATATATATATATATATATATATATATATATATATATATATATATATATATATTATATTATTATTTCATTTAAATTTTTTTTTCTTTTTTTGTTTTATGCAAATTTCTTTCGATTTGATCTTGGAAATCTTGATTTTTTATTTATTTACTTTTATTTATTTATTTTTATTATTTTTATTTATAGGAATAGGAATGCAGCTTTTTTTATAGACACATACACAAACACACAGATTATATATATATATATATATATATATATATATATATATATATATATATATATATATATATATATATATATATATATATATATATATATTTATGTCTCCTCTGGTGGGCAAAGGGCCAGAGGCCTACCAAATTCCACCAGAGTTGGGGAACATTCGGGAATGTAATCGCTAATGGCCAACGTGACCCGATACACGGCGTTAAAAAGTGTGCAAGAAAAAGGAAGTTGGGAACACAGATAAAGGGAGTGTGTTCCAGACTTTACCAGTAGAGTACATGTTAGAGTGAGCATAGCGGTTAAGTTTGGGGTAAGAGAGTTGGACAGAGAAATGATGAGACTGTGTAGAAAGTCGTGTCGCACGAGCCCTTCTCAATGGAGGAGGTATGCGACATGAGAGTTCAGAAGAGCAATGTCCATTGTAATAGCGATAGTATAGAGAAAGTGATGCAACAATTTGACGGTGAGATTAAAGAGATTGGAGAGAGTTATTAAGAGCAGTCGTGAATTGACAAGATCGAAAAGCCTCTAGACTCCACCTTTTCGAAAATAGAACTGTGCAATGTGGAACCACCCTAGATGTGAGAGGCATACTCCATACAAGGGCGAACAACACCCCTATACAGAGAGCAAACAACTGAGGTGGCGTAAAAAAAAACCACGAAGGCGCCTCAGAACACCCAACCTCTTAGGAGCTTGTTTAGAAAGAGAAATAATGTGATCCTTCCAAGAAAGATCACGAGAAAAAGAAACACCAAGAATATTGAGGACAGATGAAGGTTTTGAGTTGTGTTTTCGAAGAAGATATCATATATATATATATATATATATATATATATATATATATATATATATATATATATATATATATATATATATATATATATATATATATATATATATATATATATATATATATATATATATATATATATATATATATACGTTTCTTTTGGTTTGAAAGAAAATTCTCGCAAAAGAGACACTTAAGTTCGAATTTTAATTAAAAAATTAATCATTTGGGAGAATTTAATTTTGTTTTCGAAATTTTAATTAAATTTTTTTTATTAATTTATTTAATTTTCTTTTTTAAATAATGAATAAAATTTTTTAATGTCATCTTTACTTTTTTGGATATATATATATATATATATATATATATATATATATATATATATATATAT
>SEYY01001252.1:351210-353792 GCA_009176605.1 Armadillidium nasatum
TTATGGAAAGACCATTTTTCTATGCTTCTGGTGTGTGAGTCATAAGTTCCTATATATTAATCAATATATATATATATATATATATATATATATATATATATATATATATATATATATATATATATATATATATATATATATATATATATATATATATATATATATATATATATATATATATATTATATATAATATATGAAAAGGGTTCTGCCGTGAGTGGTGGTGATCTATATATATATATATATATATATATAATATATATATATATATATATATATATATATATATATATATATATATATATATATATATATATATATATATATATATATATATATATATATATATATATATATATATATATATATCACTGATGCCCGAATACGAATCCAAATTCTAACTCTCCCCGCATTTTTTTCTGTTATTGCATCAACCTCAATCTAATCGCAATTACAACGAAAACTACTCTTCTGAACTTTCCTGTCGCATACCTCCTCCAGTGAGAAAGGGTTCGTGCAACACGCCTTTATACACAGCCTCAACTTTTCCCTTTCCAACTCTCTGAATATATATATATATATATATATATATATATATATATATATATATATATATATATATATATATATATATATATATATATATATATATATATATATATATATATATATATATATATATATATATATATATATATATATATATATTATATATAATTATATTATTAATAAAACTATAATATAATAGATGTCCGGTAAATTAAGATCTGGGGTTTGAACCGCCATTTCTTAGATCAAGAATCAAAGTGTTGAACCTCATAGCCACTACATCATCACTGTAATCCAAAAAAAAAAAGGTCATTTTAAAGTGGAACTCTAAGATGCCTGGATCCCATTAGAGATTAAAGCATTGATCTCTATTTAAACCTGTATTACCGTTTTCCTCTACATCCTCCCACTTTTACTCTCTGTCCCAAGCTACATCTTCCCTGAAATCATCACATGTGCATTTTGGTATTCTGTTTACATGTGCGTATAACAGATTGCATTTTTTGTACGTGTGAGTGTGAAAAATAGTTTAAAATAACGGTGATTGATAGACCTATTCGTCTTGGGAGGAAATTTCGCGCGAGTTTTTCTTTAACGTTTTGACAATTATCCATTTTTTCCTATATATATATATATATATATATATATATATATATATATATATATATATATATATATATATATATATATATATATATTATATATATATATATATATATATATATATATATATATAGAGTGATGGCGATAGGGCCCCCTGCAGACCCCGCGATGAGGGGGGGGTGCTCCGGATCTTTTGGGGGTCTTCGGACGAAACACCTTTGTGCCAGTATAAAAAGAAAAGTTATATATATATATATATATATATATATATATATATATATATATATATATATATATATATATATATATATATATATATATATATATTAAGTGATGGCGATAAGGCCCCTGCAGACCCCGCGATGATATAAAATGTGCGTGTAGAGGTTGCCATAAAATTTGATAGGTTTCATGTACTCAAAAAATTGCAGCGAAATAAAGATTATGTTTTCCATAGCTAGATATGTGTTCCCCTTATCCTCCACCAGTTTTGAAGATCCAATAGGTCCTCTAATTCCTAACACACACAAGAGTAACAGAAGTAAAGGATTGGATACGATAAATTAAATGATCCACCTGCGAAAGAGTGTTCTGTATTCTCTCTTTGTACATACACTCTGTACATCAGGACTTAAAGATCAACAACTAGGATATATATATTATATATATATAATATATATATATATATATATATATATATATATATATATATATATATATATATATATATATATATATATATATATATATTATATATATGTGTGTGTGTGTGTGTGTGTGTGTGTGTGTGTGTGTGTGTGTGTGTGCGTTATGCATATTACTTGTTTAAAAAATACAGAGCTCACAATTTTGCTGGAAATAATACGATTTATTCTTCCGTAGAGGAAGACAACAATAATAATAACAACAACAACAACAACAATAATAATAACAACCAACTTTAGTATCAACATCAACATCTCGAATGTGTAAAATGAAGAACCTTATATAAATAAGCTCCCATTTCCCCGTTCCTTTTTTCTTCGGATCTTAAAAGGTAAATCCTCCACATCTTCTTCAGAATTAGTTTCTCCATCACTGAAGTGATTAGTTTGTTCTCTTCGCTAAACACGTAAAAGGCAAAAGGTGTTCGAAGTCTGATAAGAGGATATGGCGGAAATTAGTCAGAAAAAGTGTGATAGCAAAGAAAATAAGATGGAATTAGTACGATCGTTTCGTGGCTGCAGGAGGTTGGCCCGTCAGTTTGAAGAATGATTTTAAGTATCTCAAGACAGGAAGAAGTAAATCAATTTGGAAAGCGGAGCTGATGTGAATTTGAACAGATTCACACACACACACACACACACACATTAAAGGATATTACAGAAAAAAAGGAAAGAGGGAGAGTTAACAGACAAGAAGAGAGAGAGAGAGAGGAGAGAGAGAGAGAGA
>SEYY01001253.1:0-12500 GCA_009176605.1 Armadillidium nasatum
TATGTATGTGAGTGAGAGTGTGAGTGTATGTAATGTATGTGTTTGAATTTGAGAATATGTTCTTGTCTATGTTTGCGTAAGATTGTGTGTGTGAGCGTGTGATTATATATGTATCTGAGAATATGTGTGAGTGAATTTTGTGCATATATATATATATATATATATATATATATATATATATATATATATATATATATATAATATATGTATTTATGCTTGTGTCTATGTATGTGTGCCTAAGGTTGATTTGGTATTGTATGCTTATGCTCGCATGCAATTAATGTATTGAATTAAAAAAAAAAAAGAAAATATGAGTTGAAAGGGAAAATAATGAATTATTTTAGTTATAGCTTTGTGAAGGAAACGGGTGTTAGTTTGAAATATATTAAATAATATGGAATAATAATATTTGTATAGTGAAATAAAATATAAATGCAAAGGATGCAATGTGATATAAATTGGAAATTAGAAATTTACAAGTTGATGTACATGATGCACAAGAGGCTGAGTGGGCGTTGCATGCATATGTATGCATGTACTTTAAATTATTGCAATAAAAATTAAGATAATATGTGAAGAAAATGAAAATTATGAATTATTTTTTTTTTATAGATTTATGAAGAAAACGGGTGTTGGTGTAGAATATATTAAATAATATAGAATAATTATAGATGTATAGTGAAATAAAATGTAAATGCTAAGAATGTAAAATACTTTAAAGTGGAATAAATAAATGTTGGTTACAATGAAATGGAAATTTAGAAATTTGCAAGTAGATGTACATGGTATGCACGAGACTGCCTAAGCGGTGTTTGCTTAAAAAAAATTAAGAAAAGGAAAATTAAGAATTATTTTAGTTATAGTTTTGTGAAGAAAAAAGGTGTTAGTTTAGAATATATTAAATAATATGGAATAATAATATATGTATAATGAATAAAATGTAAATGCAAAGAATGAAGCAGTTTAAATTGGAATAAATAAATGCTGGGTAGAATGGAAATTAGAAATTTGTAAAACTGATGTACATGACTTAAAAAGGTCTTATTCTTATATTAGAAAGATTTCGTGGTCTAAAGATTAACGTTATGGAAATCCATTCCTGATGTTGAACGTTCAAGCCACCTCAGTAATGGATTTCCATTTCCTTCCTGTCGTGTGGACAGGGACCCACACAGAAAGATGAACTCTCTCACACACCCCTTTTAGAGGCTGAGGTCGTAGATACAGTATCCCATTTATTCAAGCTATTTTCATCTCAGAAGTTCTAGATTTCTGAAAACCTGATTTTTATCTTCCTAGATTTTCTCTCATATAATTTTTACTCCGATTTTTCGTCAAAATAACAAACTTTAATTTTCACAGAGGGTTGAACGTTCAAGCCTTCCTCTGGGAAGACTGAAGCTTGTTTTTTTCGAAGAAAATGGGAGTAAAAAGTATATGAGAGAAAATCAAGGAAGATGAAAACCAGGTTTTCAGAAATCCAGGACTTCTGAGATGACAATAAAAAAGTCTAGTGAGCGAGTGAGTGTGTGATTATATATGTATCTGAGAATATGTATGTGAGTGTGATTGCATGTAGTGTATGTATTTGATAGAATGTTAAAAGTAAATGTTGAATAGTTTTGAGGTGCATAATAAATGCAAAGTTCTACAATTTTTATGTTGATTGATCAAATCATATGTGGAATAGTTTTGAAGAAAAGTTCCAAAACTTGCATGTCAGAAAGATACTAGCATGAATTTATCGGTTGAAAAATGTTTTTTCGTACGGTTATAGTGGCTGTTTAAAATGGTTTCCAGCCACTATAACCGTACGAAAAAACATTTTTCAACCGATAAATTCATGCTAGTATCTTTCTGACATGCAAGATATATATATATATATATATATATATATATATATATATATATATATATATATATATATATATATATATATATATATATATATATATATATATGGATCAAATTCTTATCCCGTTTGCGCGTTAGTTTAAATGTGGCCTGTTATGTGTATAAATTTTATCTGTTGTTTTGATAATCCTAATGAGGATAGTGGCTTAATGTTACCATATTAATTTAATTAAGGTTTTTGTATGAATAATAATATTTTAATTGTGTATAGTAACTCTATATGAGAATAGCATTTAAATTACCCAATGAAAAAAAGGTAAAAATAAACAGTGTCAACCAACAGACGCCATACAGGAGTTGAAAAGGCCAGTTGGAAACTCGCTTGAGGCGTGGAGAGATATTTTCTCTTTTTTCGCGAGTCCAATGCATAGTAAATTATATATTAATTGGTTGAACAATTGAAAATATCCACCAAAATAAGATATCATTGCAATGTATCAGACCTATTTTTTGTTATAAAATCCATTTTCCGAATACCTTTACTATTTAATTGTTTGTGCCATCTACCTGTTTGAAATTGCAACTTAATAAAGATATTAAAGAATTATTGAAGTTTGGGATTATCCTTTTCTAATTTCTTTACAAAAGTGATGAACTCCCAGAATGGTTTGCTGTCATTCCAACCTTCTGATTCATAAATATGATTGATTTTTAATAATTATTGAAAGAAAATCGAAAAAACAGTGCTACGACAAACAGAGACAGAATTATTTTCTATAGAAGATAGAAAAATCCCCAGTTAAAGGAGTCAATGACTGGGGAATTAAAGTGACTTTAAGAAAACAGGCCTAAAATGAACCATGAAGGCGGCAATCACATCCTTTTCACTAAACAACAGCAAATAAGAAAAGAAAAGGAAGTTCAATGTTTCAAATAACGAAGGAAAAAAAAAGAAAATCTGAAAAAGAATTTTAAGAAAAAAAAAAACGAAAAAATAGATATACAATTATAAATATAAAAGTAAATTAATAGGGTTAGAGCTTAAAATTAAAATAAGTCAATTAAAAGTAATTAAGTGAAAAATATCCTTTGTGCTCGACGTTAAAATGTGCAATAGTAATAATAATAATAATAATAATAATAATAATAATAATAATAATAATAATAATAATAATATAATAATAATAATAATAATAATAATAATAAATAATAATATAATAATAATAATAATAATAATAATAATATAATAATATAATATAATAATTAATAATAATAATAATAATAATAATAATAATAATAATATATAATAATAATAATAATAATAATAATAATAATAATAATAATAATAATAATAATAATAATAATAATAATAATAATAATAATAATAATAATAATAATAATAATATAATATAATAATAATAATAATAATAATAATAATAATAATAATATAATAATAATAATAATAATAATAATAATAATAATAATAATAATAATAATAATAATAATAATAATAATAATAATAATAAAATGGTAATTATAGCAGCAATGGAGGAAATAAACGTAAATAGTAATTGATGCAAGTTAGGATCCCCAAAAAAGAAAAAAAAAAGGAAAAAATAACTAATTCGAAAAAAGAAAAGGAAACGAGAATTCATTGCTGCAGAAATGCATATGTGGGATAATTGGGAGAAAAAGCACGCTGCACAAAAGAGAAAAAAAAATCTCCGAATCTAGACGGACAAGTGAGGAATAAACTTTGGAATTTGGTCATAAATTCAAATTTATGACATAGTTACTAAGTGAAGTGCAGAAAGAGGTCACTTGGCAGAAGATATTGGAAAACAAAACAGTCTTTTGACATCAGACTATAAAAAGAAGTTTCTTTGAGGGATAGACAGAAATATTGGAGTATTCCGAACGATACGAAACGAATTAAAATTACAAGTGACAAGCAGAAGTGATAATCTCGAAGTCAAATGATTAGAGCAATAAATATCAAAGGTCGGAAATGAAAGATCACCTAGGAAAATTCTGGGGTAATGATGTTGCAATTTTCAGAATTAAAAATAGATGGTTGTGTCATTATAAGAATTTTGAATTAGTTGGAAATTTTTAATTAGAGAAGTGGATCTTTGACGGAGGTTCTTGTTACCATCTGAAATCTAAGAACTCCCAATAAAGGGGAACGACTACCTGGAGTGAATTGGTATCACGTTTGCGCTTATTTTATATGTGGCATGTTATGTGTATAAATTTTATCTATTATTTTGATAATCCTTAATGAGGATAGTGAATAAATGTTACTATATTAATTTAATTAAGGTTCTTGTTGAAAAATAATAGTTTAATTCTGTATAATAATGTCATATGAGAATAGCATTTAAATTAGCCAAGGAAAAAGAGGTAAAAATAAATACCGTCAACCAACGGACGCCATATAGGATTTGAAAAGGGGTAGGAAAAGTCAGTTGGGCACTAGCCTGAGGCGCGGAGACATATATTATCTCCTGCCGGCGAGCCCAAAGTCTATTAAATTATATATTAATTGTCTGAAAAATTGATAATATCCACCAAAATAAGATAACATTGCAAAGTATCAGACCTATTTTGTGTTAGAAAATCCATTTTTCGAATATCATTGCTATTTAATTATAGTGCCATCTACCTGTTTGAACTTGCAACTTAATAAAGTATCAAAGAATTATTGAAGTTTGGGATTATCCATATCTAATTTCATTGCATATATATATATATATATATATATATATATATATATATATATATAATATATATATATATATATATATATATATATATATATATATATAATATATATTTTTTTTTTTTTTTTTTTTACACATCACCACCACTCACGGGCAAGGCCCTATTCAAGAAGGGGGTGTCATAAGAACTTAAATAAAGTAAAACAAAAAATATAAAAAATAGACAATGACGATAAATAATAATAATATAATAATAATAATAATAATAATAATAATAATAATAATAATAATAATAATAATAATAATAATAATAATAATAATAATAATAATAATAATAATAATAATAATAATAATAATAATAATAATAATAATAATAATATAATAATAATAATAATAATAATAATAATAATAATAATAATAATAATAATAATAATAAAAACTACCCCTGCAGGACCCGCCTAACGCATATTTCTTAGGTGAGCGCAGACGCGGGCTTTAAAGAAATTGAGATTAAATTCGGCAGAAAACACAGAAGATGGGAAAGAATTCCACAGAACAGATGTGGCAGAAAGAAGGAGGCTCTACAGCGTACAAGCCTGGAGTTGCCTATGTCAGGGGTCGGCAACCTGCGGCTTGCGGCGCAAGGGCGGCTCTTTGGATGTGAAGCTGCTGCTCTTTAGTTCCATACCCAAATATGTAAACTAAGTATCCAGTATTTGCCAAAATTAAAAAAAAAAAAACTAAAATGGGCAGACTGAGCCGTGATAAACATGTTCTGACAAGTCCGTTCGTGCCAGTCGGTGATCATCCGCACACGGGAAGGCGACCACAGATGCGACGAAACTATGTACTTATAGTCAATCAGTACGTGAGAGAGTGAGATAACAGTGTTTCGTGTCTAAATTATTTATTTTAATAATTAAATTATTAGAGAATTATTTATTTTATTTAGGTAAGTATTTTTAATTGGGAAATATCATTGTAAAATGTTTTTTGATAAATTATATTTCATTATGCCCACCTTCTCGTATGTATTTAATTAGGTATACGTTGACATAGTAAATAATTGCAAAATTGTCATCTGCTGTTTTGGATACCTAAATAATAATTTTTAAAAATTCTTTATTACAGCTTCACCGCAAGCATGGCATCTACAAAAAAAAGAGAAGAACTGAAGAAGAGCATCGAGAATTCAATCGGGATTGGACGGAGTCGTTCGCTTTAATATGCAACTTAGAAATCTTGGAAAAAAATCAAGGATTTGCCACTATCTGCTAAAACAGTACAGGATGGAATAGCTAAAATGTCTTCAAATGTAACATATTTGCAGGTGGAAGATATTCAACTTTCTTCTGCCTTATCACTTGCTATAGATGAGTCTTGCGACATAAAAGACACGGCACAAGTTGCCCCTTTTTGTCAGGCATGTCTTCCCAAGGTCCAAAAGAAGAACTTCTAGGATTGCTACCGCTCTCGGGACAAACCAGAAGGGAAGATATAGCGAATGCCGTGCAAAAATGCCTTGAAGACAATAAGAGCGATTTAAATAAAATCATTTCAATAGCAACTGATGGAGCCAGAAATATGACAGGAAAAAATAAAGGGGCAACAACGATTCTTCAGAGCAAAATAAACCACGAAATTCTTACGTTTCACTGCATAATACACCAAGAAGCGCTTTGTGCCCAAACATTTACGGCCGAAATAGTTGAGGTCATGAATCTGGTAATCAAGATTGTTAACAGCATCTTGTCAAAAGCACTCTACCATCGTCAGTTTAAAGAATTCTTAAACGAAATGGAGACTACTCAGTATTCCGACCTCCTTCTTCACAATAAAGTGCGATGGCTTTCCAAAGGTAAGGTGTTGAAACGTTTTGCTTTGTACTTGAATGAAATAAATACATTCCTATAGGAAAAAAGCATTAATCACCCTGAATTAGAGAACGACAAATGGTTGCAAAAATTTTACTTTATGGTGGATATCACAGCAAAATTAAATGAGCTGAATCTAAAATTGCAAGGAAAGGGAAACCCAGCCTATGTTTTGGTAGAAGAATTGGTTTGTTTTGAAGAAAAATTAATTCTTTTTGCAGAAGATATTCAGAGCGGTAAATTACTTCATTTTCAATTTCTAAAGCAATATCGCGATAAAACCAGTGCAACTGTTGACACGAATTACTTCAGCACAGTTATAAAAAAATGAAAGATGAATTTACTGACAGATTTGAGCAATTCAAAACCAACAAAACTACTCTAGCATTCAATAGTAAATCCTCTCAACACAAATAGTAACGAAATCCACATTGAGCCATTTGGAATTGATACTGGATCTCTAGAAATGCAATTGATCGATTTAAAAAGTAAAGCTTTGTGGAGTGGAAAATTTACAGAGTTGAAAAGCAAGTTGGAAGAATTGGAGGTCCAGAAATGTATGTACGTAACACAACAAAAGTGGACAGCTTTAAAAGAAATGGCCGCGAGTTGAGGCACTTATATTCGACGCATGGAATAGTCTTCCAGAATTTTTTTTTTCATCTCTGGTGGGCAAAGGCCAGAGGCCTACCAATATCCCACCAGAATTAGGAGGAAAGTCGGGAACATGGTCTAATCAAAGGCCGACATGACCTGATACACGGCGTTTGAAGGTGGCTAAGTCATAGGACGTTGGGAAAATAGATCAAGAAAGTGTGTTCCAGACTTTACCAGTAGAGTACATGTAAGATTGAGCATTGCGGTTAAGTCTGGGGTCAGAGAGTTGGACAGAGAAAGGATGAGACTGTGTAGAAAGCCGAGTCGCACGAACGCTTCTCAGTGGAGGAGGTACGTGACGAGAGAGTTCAGAAGAGCAGTGTCCATTGTAATAGCGATAGTAAAAGAGAAAGTGACACAACATTTCGACTGCCAGAAAGAGATTGGAGAGAATTAGTGAGAGCAGGAGAGTTGAAGATATTGCGAATAGCTCTAGACTCCACCTTTTTCAGGAGAGCTGTATGAGTGGAACCACCCCAGATGTGTGACGCATACTCCATACAAGGGAACAACACCCCTATACAGAGAAAGCAACTGGGTGGTGTGAAGAAATACTGAAGGCGCCTCAGAACACCCAACCTCTTAGAAGCTTGTTTAGAAAGAGAGGTAATGTGATCTTTCCAAGAAAGATCACGAGAAAAAGAAACACCTAGAATATTAAGGAGAGATGAAAGTTTGAGTTGTGTTTTCGAAGAAAAATATCGTAGTTGTGTGGAAGATTGTGTCGAGTAGAGAGATGGAGGAATTGAGTGTTTGAGGCATTGAAAACAACCATGTTTTCTCTATCCCAATTTGAAATGAGAGATAGATCAGAGGTTAGTTGCTCCAAGGCCACTCTCCTTGCTTCTATTAACTGTTGCCTTTCAAAATTAAAAGAGTAAAGAAGGGTGGAGTCATCAGCATAGGAGTGGATAGGAAATGAAGTAATAGAGAGAAGGTCATTAATGAAAAGCAGAAAAGTGTTGGAGATAGGACAAATCCTTGAGCAACACCACTATTTACAGATTTATAGGATGAACGGTGGCCGTCTACAGCAGCTGCTATAGAACGACCAGAAAACAAATCAGAGAGAAGATCACAGAGAGAAGGATAGACTCCGAAAGAGGGAAGGTTGGAAATCAAAGCTTTGTGCCAGACTCTATCGAAAGCCTTCGATATGTCTAGCGCAACAGCAAAAGATTCACCGAAATGCCGAAAAGCGGAGGACCAAGAGTAAGAGAGAAGGAAAAGAAGATCACCAGTAGAGCGTTTCTTGCGAAAGCCATACTGGCGATCAGAGATAAGATTAGAAGAATTGAGATGTTTCCAAATCTTCCTGTTAAGGATATATTCGAAAACTTTAGAAAGAACGGAGGTTAAAGAAATTGGACGGTAGTTAGAGGGTTGAGAGGGGTCCCCCTTCTTCGGCACAGGCTGAATGAGCGCACGTTTCCAGCAAGTAGGGAAGGTTGAAGTAGAAAGACATAGACGAAATAGTTTACCAAGGCAGGGTGCAAGCTCGGAAGCACAAGTTTTGAGAACAACAGGAGGGATACCATCAGGACCGTACGCCTTCTTAGTGTTCAGCTCAGAGAGAGCAGAAGTGACATCTTAAGAAGAAATTACAATTTTAGGCATAAATGAGTTCGAGGGGGTTGAAGGAGTAGGAACAGTTCCGGAATCGTCTAAGGTTGAATTTAAGGCAAAAGTTTGAGCAAAGAGTTCAGCTTTAGAGGAAGGCAAAACGGCAGTTGAACCGTCAGAAGATACTAGAAGAGGAAAAGAGGATTAAGCAAAGTTAGAGTTGACATTTTTTGCAAAATGCCAGAAAGGGTAAGAGGAAGAGGAGCCAGAAAGATTATTGCATTTGCGACGGAGAAAAAAGATTTTGCTATCTCGAAGAATAGATTTTGCACGATTCCTGGTTGAAATATAAGTTGCGTGAGTTTCTGGAGTTTGAAGACCACGGTAATCCCTGAAGGCAGCATCCCTGCGGCGGATAGCACGAGAACAAGCAGAGTTAAAACAAGGTTTATTAGGTTTAGTGGAAGGGAAATACTATGGAATGTAAGCCTCCATGCCAGAGAGAATCACCTCAGTTATGTGCTCTGCAAATTCTGAGGGACCACTACCACGAAAACAGTAGTCATTCCATGGAAAATCAGAGAAGTACGACCGCAAGTCAGACCAGTTAGTGGCACCGAATGCCAGAAACGTCTCCTCGCCGAAGGCGGGGGCCGTTCTTGCGGAAGACTTGAAGAGACAGGACAAGATACGAAGATAAGAAGATGACCGGATGAATCCAGAGGAGGAAAGAGTTTAACTACTGTTAAACTCTTTCCCTCGGATTCATCCGGTCCATCTTCTTATCTTGTATCTTGTCCTGTCTCTTCAAGTCTTCCGCAAGAACGGCCCCCGCCTTCGGCGAGGAGACGTTTCTGGCATTCGGTGCCACTAACTGGTCTGACTTGCGGTCGTACTTCTCTGATTTTCCATGGAATGACTACTGTTTTCGTGGTAGTGGTCCCTCAGAATTTGCAGAGCACATAACTGAGGTGATTCTCTCTGGCATGGAGGCTTACATTCCATAGTATTTCCCTTCCACTAAACCTAATAAACCTTGTTTTAACTCTGCTTGTTCTCGTGCTATCCGCCGCAGGGATGCTGCCTTCAGGGATTACCGTGGTCTTCAAACTCCAGAAACTCACGCAACTTATATTTCATCCCGGAATCGTGCAAAATCTATTCTTCGAGATAGCAAAATCTTTTTTCTCCGTCGCAAATGCAATAATCTTTCTGGCTCCTCTTCCTCTTACCCTTTCTGGCATTTTGCAAAAAAATGTCAACTCTAACTTTGCCTTCTTCCTCTTTCCTCTTCTATATCTTCTGACGTTCAACTGATGTTTTGCCTTCCTCTAAAGCTGAACTCTTTGCTCAAACTTTTGCCTTGAATTCAACCTTAGACGATTCCGGAACTGTTCCTACTCCTTCAACCCCCTCGAACTCATTTATGCCTAAAATTGTAATTTCTTCTTAAGATGTCACTTCTGCTCTCCCTGAGCTGAACACTAAGAAGGCGTACGGTCCTGATGGTATCCCTCCTGTTGTTCTCAAAACTTGTGCTTCCGAGCTTGCACCCTGCCTTGGAAACTATTTCGTCTATGTCTTTCTACTTCAACCTTCCCTTCTTGCTGGAAACGTGCGCTCATTCAGCCTGTGCCGAAGAAGGGGGACCCCTCTCAACCCTCTAACTACCGTCCAATTTCTTTAACCTCCGTTCTTTTTAAAGTTTTCGAATATATCCTTAACAGGAAGATTTGGAAACATCTCAATTCTTCTAATCTTATCTCTGATCGCCAGTATGGCTTTCGCAAGAAACGCTCTACTGGTGATCTTCTTTCCTTCTCTCTTACTCTTGGTCCTCCGCTCTTTCGGCATTTCGGTGAATCTTTTGCTGTTGCGCTAGACATATCGAAGGCTTTCGATAGAGTCTGGCACAAAGCTTTGATTTCCAACCTTCCCTCTTTCGGAGTCTATCCTTCTCTCTGTGATCTTCTCTCTGATTTGTTTTCTGGTCGTTCTATAGCAGCTGCTGTAGACGGCCACCGTTCATCCTATAAATCTGTAAATAGTGGTGTTGCTCAAGGATTTGTCCTATCTCCAACACTTTTCTGCTTTTCATTAATGACCTTCTCTCTATTACTTCATCTCCTATCCACTCCTATGCTGATGACTCCACCCTTCTTTACTCTTTTAATTTTGAAAGGCAACAGTTAATAGAAGCAAGGAGAGTGGCCTTGGAGCAACTAACCTCTGATCTATCTCTCATTTCAAATTGGGATAGAGAAAACATGGTTGTTTTCAATGCCTCAAACACTCAATTCCTCCATCTCTCTACTCGACACAATCTTCCACACAACTACGATATTTTCTTCGAAAACACGCAACTCAAACTTTCATCTCTCCTTAATATTCTAGGTGTTTCTTTTTCTCGTGATCTTTCTTGGAAAGATCACATTACCTCTCTTTCTAAACAAGCTTCTAAGAGGTTGGGTGTTCTGAGGCGCCTTCAGTATTTCTTCACACCACCCCAGTTGCTTTCTCTGTATAGGGGTGTTGTTCACCCTTGTATGGAGTATGCGTCACACATCTGGGGTGGTTCCACTCATACAGCTCTCCTGGAAAAGGTGGAGTCTAGAGCTATTCGCAATATCTTCAACTCTCCTGCTCTCACTAATTCTCTCCAATCTCTTTCTGGCCGTCGAAATGTTGTGTCACTTTCTCTTTACTATCGCTATTACAATGGACACTGCTCTTCTGAACTCTCTCGTCACGTACCTCCTCCACTGAGAAGCGTTCGTGCGACTCGGCTTTCTACACAGTCTCATCCTTTCTCTATCCAACTCTCTGACCCCAGACTTAACCGCAATGCTCAATCTTACATGTACTCTACTGGTAAAGTCTGGAACACACTTTCTTGATCTATTTTCCCAACTTCCTATGACTTAGCCACCTTCAAACGCCGTGTATCAGGTCATGTCGGCCTTTGATTAGACCATGTTCCCGACTTTCCTCCTAATTCTGGTGGGATATTGGTAGGCCTCTGGCCTTTGCCCACCAGAGATGAAAAAAAAAATTCTGGAAGACTATTCCATGCGTCGAATATAAGTGCCTCAACTCGCGGCATTTCTTTTAAAGCTGTCCACTTTTGTTGTGTTACGTACATACATTTCTGGACCTCGAACTCTTCCAACTTGCTTTTTAACTCTGTAAATTTTCCACTCTACAAAGCTATACTTTTTAAATCGATCAATTGCATTTCTAGAGATCCAGTATCAATTCCAAATGGCTCAATGTGGATTTCGTTACTATTTGTGTTGAGAGGATTTACTATTGATGCTAGAGTAGTTTTGTTGGTTTTGAATTGCTCAAATCTGTCAGTAAATTCATCTTTCATTTTTTTATAACTGTGCTGAAGTAATTCGTGTCAACAGTTGCACTGGTTTTATCGCGATATTGCTTTAGAAATTGAAAATGAAGTAATTTACCGCTCTGAATATCTTCTGCAAAAAAAATTAATTTTTCTTCAAAACAAACCAATTCTTCTACCAAAACATAGGCTGGGTTTCCTTTTCCTTGCAGTTTTAGATTCAGCTCATTTAATTTTGCTGTGATATCCACCATAAAGTAAAATTTTTGCAACCATTTGTCGTTCTCTAATTCAGGGTGATTAATGCTTTTTTCCTATAGGAATGTATTTATTTCATTCAAGTACAAAGCAAAACGTTTCAACACCTTACCTTTGGAAAGCCATCGCACTTTATTGTGAAGAAGGAGGTCGGAATACTGAGTAGTCTCCATTTCGTTTAAGAATTCTTTAAACTGACGATGGTAGAGTGCTTTTGACAAGATG
>SEYY01001253.1:17500-27500 GCA_009176605.1 Armadillidium nasatum
GTTTTCATCTTCCTTGATTTTCTCTCATATACTTTTTACTCCCATTTTCTTCGAAAAAAACAAGCTTCAGTCTTCCCAGAGGAAGGCTTGAACGTTCAACCCTCTGTGAAAATTAAAGTTTGTTATTTTGACGAAAAATCGGAGTAAAAATTATATGAGAGAAAATCTAGGAAGATAAAAATCAGGTTTTCAGAAATCTAGAACTTCTGAGATGAAAATAGCTTGAATAAATGGGATACTGTATCTACGACCTCAGCCTCTAAAAGGGGTGTGTGAGAGAGTTCATCTTTCTGTGTGGGTCCCTGTCCACACGACAGGAAGGAAATGGAAATCCATTACTGAGGTGGCTTGAACGTTCAACATCAGGAATGGATTTCCATAACGTTAATCTTTAGACCACGAAATCTTTCTAATATAAGAATAAGACCTTTTTAAGTCATGTACATCAGTTTTACAAATTTCTAAATTTCCATTCTACCCAGCATTTATTTATTCCAATTTAAACTGCTTCATTCTTTGCATTTACATTTTATTCATTATACATATATTATTATTCCATATTATTTAATATATTCTAAACTAACACCTTTTTTCTTCACAAAACTATAACTAAAATAATTCTTAATTTTCCTTTTCTTAATTTTTTTTAAGCAAACACCGCTTAGGCAGTCTCGTGCATACCATGTACATCTACTTGCAAATTTCTAAATTTCCATTTCATTGTAACCAACATTTATTTATTCCACTTTAAAGTATTTTACATTCTTAGCATTTACATTTTATTTCACTATACATCTATAATTATTCTATATTATTTAATATATTCTACACCAACACCCGTTTTCTTCATAAATCTATAAAAAAAAAATAATTCATAATTTTCATTTTCTTCACATATTATCTTAATTTTTATTGCAATAATTTAAAGTACATGCATACATATGCATGCAACGCCCACTCAGCCTCTTGTGCATCATGTACATCAACTTGTAAATTTCTAATTTCCAATTTATATCACATTGCATCCTTTGCATTTATATTTTATTTCACTATACAAATATTATTATTCCATATTATTTAATATATTTCAAACTAACACCCGTTTCCTTCACAAAGCTATAACTAAAATAATTCATTATTTTCCCTTTCAACTCATATTTTCTTTTTTTTTTTTAATTCAATACATTAATTGCATGCGAGCATAAGCATACAATACCAAATCAACCTTAGGCACACATACATAGACACAAGCACTCAAATACATATATATATATATATATATATATATATATATATATATATATATATATATATATATATATATATATATATATATATATATATATATATATATATATGCACATAAATTCACTCACATACATATTCTCAGATACATATATAATCACACGCTCACACACACAATCTTACGCAAACATAGACAAGAACATATTCTCAAATTCAAACACATACATTACATACACTCACACTCTCACTCACATACATATTCTCAGATACATATATAATCACACGCTCACTCACTCACACACACACACAAACATAGTCCTATCAACCAAACATACAAATTGCAGAACTTTACATTTATTATGCACCTCAAAATTATTCAACATATGATATAAATCTCCATAGTTAGCTCAACTTTATCACTAAGGCATGAACAAAGTCATGATAGTATCTATCTGACATGCAAGTTATAGAACTTTACACATATTATTCATCTCAAAGCTATTCAACATATAATTTGAATCTCCATAGTTGACCTAACTTTATCACTAAGGCATGAACAAAGTCATGCCGTAATCTATCTAGCAAACAAATTACAGAACATTTTATTAATATTCAGCAAAAACTCAGGTATTTATATTATTTCTATATATTCAACTTAAATTTATGACCAAAGATAGGCCTTCACTCCGATATCACATAATTTAATTGAACCTTCAAATGCATTTCTCACCCTACCTTCCATAACTTTTTCTTTAAAACTCAATATTCAATCTAACTTTTAACACTTAGGCATTATCAAAGACATTCCGACATCTCCCTAGCACACATTTTATAAAACTAACATACAATTTATACCCCAATTCCTCCAACACATACCTAAATTTCCATTTAATGCCTGACTTTTAACACTACGACATGGCCAATCACATGCCATCATCTCTCTAACAGGCAATTTATTATAGAACGTTACAAACATATCTTATCTAATTCTTTCAGCACTTTTATTAATTCACTATAACTCACAAGACTTTTATTGTACTTGCACATATTTTTCACCCTACGCCTCACCAATGTATAATTTAAATCTCTGTATTTAGCCTAACTTTTTTCATTATTGCATTAACAAATTCGCGCTAGTGTCTATCTGAAATGCATGTTATGGAACTTTTCATTTATTATTTATTCACCTCAAAACTATTTAATAAATAATTTAAGTCTCCACAGTTAAGCTAACTTTATCACAAGGACATTAACAAAGTCATGTCATCATCTCTAATCTACAAATTTCATAAATTTACATTAAAATTCAACATAAACTAAAAGACATTTATCTTAATTCTCTATATTCAACTTAATTTTATAGCATATGTATATGGTCAAGAGAGGCCTTCACCCCTATAACACATTTAATTAATTGAACCTTTTTGAAAATATTATTGCTCCTCTAGAGTTTAATTGTTTTAATAGAGAGTAACGCAAATAACGCATAAGGCATTCTATAGATGAATGGATGAGGAAAACTTAGGTTGATAATATTTAATTAATGATGTAAAATTCTTATAACTTTATTAATGAAAAATATAAATTAACGATTTTTTTTGGGGTCATCATCAGGAATTTTTCGGAAAATTTGAAACGGCATGATAAAGTAAGAAAAGTTAAACTGTAAATAACAACACAATAAATAAAAAATAACACCTTATAAAGATAAATGCAATAAATGAACACATGGTATATAAATGTATAAATGGGAGTACTCATGAAAATAGCTAAACAAGCATTATTTGAGAAGCTAAAGTTAAATACATACAGTTCTTTTTTAATTCTTTCAACACTTATGTTAATTCACTATAGCTCACTAGACTTTTTATTGTGCTTACATATATATATATTTCGCCATATGCCTCACCAATATATAATTTAAATCTCAGTATTTAATGTAACTTTTTTCATTATTGAATGAACAAATTTATACTAATATCTTTCTGACATGCAAGTTATAGAACTTTCTTTATTATTCACTTCAAACCTATTCAACATATGATTTGAATCTACATAGTTAACCTAACTTTATCATTAAGGCATGAACAAAATCATGCCATCATTTATCTAACATACAAATTTCACAACTTTACTTATTATTTAACACAAACTCATAGACATTTACCATAATGTTCTATATTCAACTTAAATTTATAGCATATGTATGATGAAAAAAAGTTTTCACCCCTAAGTAATTGAACCTAAAATACATTTCTCACCTTACACCCCACAGCTTGCACTTTAAAACTCAATACTCAATTTAATTTTCAACAATAATACATGATCAAAGACATGTCGATATCTCTCTAGCACACATTTTAATTAAAGAGCTTAACATTTATTTCATAACCTATTCCCTAATTTCCCTATAACTTCATTAAAAAATTCTAGTAAATTTGTTAAGCATGATTTATTTTTCTAAAGCCATGTTGAGAATTACTGAACAAATCATGATCTTCAAGATGTGCAACTAATCTACTCTCTAGTATTGTCTCAAAAATTTTGCCAACGATAGAAGTTAATCTAATTAGTCTGTAATATCACTTTAAAAAAAAAAAATAGGAGTTATATTAGCCAGTTTGTAATCATGCGGAACTATTCCCTGTTGTAGAGGCTTGTTGAAGAGCTTTGTCAAAGGTTTCACTATATCTTTCAAGCTTTTAAGATGTACCAAAAAAAATGATTGTAAATACTAAATATTTCCACACGCACAAGCCCATATATAAATCTTTTATTTGCATTGAATCATATACCTTTCAGCCAAGTCCACCAAAGTCCGAAGTTCAAAGTCCGGCACATAACCACTGTACAAGTCCAGCAGCTAAAGGCAAGAGCCCATACCACTAGAGATCATCTCAAGGACAGAGTTTGGCTACAATTATATAGAGCATGGCAATTTTTACCTGTTATTAACACTGATCCTGCCGACAGAGACACAGTGTGGAAACTCATAAAAGTTGATATCCCAATAGCCATTTTTTTGTTGTTAATTAGTGCCGTCCCGAGTTCAAATATATATGCGATGCTTTACTATTATTTATATATATACATATATACACAATGTTTATTATTATTTAAATATAATAATTTTGTGATTTGAACCAGCAACCTCTTGAACAGCACTCCTAAACACCTAAACACCTATTAGATTACACCAATATAAGTCCAGCACCTGACAAAAAAAAGTAATGTGATCTTTCCAAGAAATGTCAATAGAAAAAGATACATCGAGAATATTAGGAACAGATTAAGGTTGGAGTTGTGTGTTTTCGAAGATGATATCACAGTTGTGTGGAAGATTGTGTCGAGTGGAGAGATGGACGAACTGAGTTTTGAGGCATTGAAAATCAATTTGAAATACATGAAAGATCAGAGGTTAGTTGCTCCAAGGCTCCCCTTTTCGAGTCAATCAACTGCTGTTGGGAGGGAAGTCTTTCAAACTGAAAGGAGTAATGAAGGGTGGAGTAATTAGCATAAGAGTGGATAGGAGATGAAGTAGTGGAGAGAAATTCATTAATGAAAAATAGAAAAAGTGTTGGGGATAAGACAGAACCCTGAGGAACATTATTATAAAATAAATTTAAAGGAAGAACGGTGGCCGTCTATGAAAGCTGCTATAGAACGACCGGAAAGGAAATTAGAGAGAAAATCACAGAGAAAGATAGAAACCGAAAAAGGGAAGTTTAAAAATCAATGCTATGTGCCAGACTTTATCGAAAGTTTTCGATATGTTCCAACGCGAAAGCCAAAAAGTCGCCGAATTACCGAAGAGCGGAGGACCAAGTATCAGAGAGAAGAGAAAGAAAATCACAAGTAGAGCGCTTCTTGCGAAAGCCATACTGGTGATCAGAGGTAAGACTAAGAGAATTGAAGCGTTTCAAAACATTCCCGTTAAGAATAGATTCAAAACTTTAGAGAGAGAGAACAGAGGTCAAAGAAATGAGACAATAGTTGGAAAGTTGAGAGGGAGCTCCTTCTTCCGCACAAGCTGAATGAGCACACGTTTCCAGGAAGAAAAGAAAGGTTGAAGTAGAAAGACAAAGACGAAATAGTTTACTAAGGCAGGCAGCAAGCTTAGAAGCACAAGTTTTGAGAATCAATGGAGGAATATCATCAGGACCGTACGTCTTCTAGTGTTAAACTCAGAGAGAGCAGAAAAAAATATACGTATATATATATATATATATATATATATATATATATATATATATATATATATATATATATATATATATATATATATATATATATATACATATGCTCCGGTTGTGAAACGCGGTTTTTCAAGGAGGTATCGTCACAAACAACTTTGTTAATTTTATATGTTTTATTCTTTAATTCATAGTTACAGTCCCAATAAGATGAATAATTTTCTTTTATATTTGTTAATGAATACAAAGCACAGTAACACTCCATACTCTTTTTACTTTTTATTTACATTTCTAATGTCGATGTTTTTTTAACAATTACTAATAATAATTAAAATGTAATTAAATGATGGTTTTAACGTTCGACTCGCTACCACAGAATATCCTGTGATAGTTATGTCTGATGCCGAAATCCCTGGCATTACCCCGCTCAAACCTTCTAAGAGAAGTCTGTTTCTTATTGGCTTATTTAAATGCTGTTCCTTCATGGCATCATTATTTAAACTATAATAACGGTTATTTTATTTAATATAAACCTTAATTAATTATCTAGTAACTTAGAAACATTACAAAGGTAGGATCTCTATAATAAGCCTTTATATAAAACAGCTCGTGTTATGATTATGAAGGAGAATACCGAAGTTATTACAAATTCTTCATTTGACACATGGGGAGGTTGTGCCATCTTTAATTCATATATATATATATATATATATATATATATATATATATATATATATATATATATATATATATATATATATATATATATATATATATAATATATATGAAGTAAAATTGGCATACCTCCTCCCCCTTGCTGTGTGCAATAAAACTGCAGTAATAACATCGACAATCTCTCTTTCGCCCTATAACTTTCCTAAAGGTTAAAAATGCAGTAATAACTTCGACAATCTCTCTTTCTGCCAATTACTGGTTTTTATTAATAGCTTATTATGTAGGTTGTACCTTTGTTATAACTCTTGATGCTTATAGGTTACTAGATAAGTAATTATGTTTTTGTTAAATAAAAATAAAATTATCATAGCTGAAATAATAATGACATATAAGAACGGCATTTAAATGAGCCAGTAATAACCAAGCTTTCTTATGGCGTAAAATTTCTTCGCCTAAGGAAGAGGCTTGCACTGCATGCCAGTTAGTTCGACATCTGATTTTGCTGCCTCAGGACCTTTTTGAGGAAACGAGTCGAACGTTAAAACCATCTTTTAATTACCATTTAATTATCGAAAATAATTTATAATAAGCCATATGCATGACATAGGAATGTAAAAATGATATGGAGAGTCACGATGCTAGTAAAGGAAAATTAATCTTTTAATTGTTGCTAAACAAGGAAAATCGACGAAAAAAAAGAAAATAATGAAAATCAATATTAAACTATGTACTTTTAAAAATTAGAGTGTATAAAACTAAATTAAGCAATAAAAAATAAAAAATAAAATAGTGTTAATAAATTGAATTTAGAAGTGTTAAATCTAAGTTAAATAAATAATATAGTATAAAGAAAATTCTATGTATTATTTGTTGATTAAGCAATATAGAAAGTAATGAAAATAACAATGGGAACCCAAATTAATAATAATAATAATAATAATAATAATAATAATAATAATAATAATAATAATAATAATAATAATAATAATAATAATAATAATAATAATAATAATAATAATAATTAATAATAATAATAATAATAATAATAGGAATAAGAATATAATAGTAATAAAATGGTAAAAAAAGGTAAGCGATCCCGAAAATATTTAAAATTCGATAAAAAGAGAGTATTAAAATTAATTACAATTATAAATCGAGAGAAAATCTTACTGCAAAATAACAAACAAGAGCTCGAGCCACAACGTTTTTTTTTCAAATAACCTCCCTACGAGATTGAGACTTCCACTCGGGAAATAGTGGTGATAATAAGGAGAAAGAAAGCAAACGACAAATACTGACAGAGTTATAAGACGAACGGAGAGCAAAGGAAGCATATATTCGGAAGGGAAAGAGAGGAGCTTTAAGATCTTGTCAGCAGTTCAAAAAGGTAAAAATTCACTGTTTAGTGACTTGAAAGGAAAAAAAGGAGCTTAAAATATGTCACCAAGCAGTGAAACAAGTTCACTGACACTTTACTGTAAACGAAAAACCTTTTTCAAGGAGTATCGTTGCAAATTTTGAAGTTATCTGACCGCACCAACCGTATTATTGAATTACTTCATGTTACCATTTTCGAGTTAAAGACCGACATACATATCAAAGTGGTTTGTCACTTTCTGAGCATCCAAAAAAAAAAGTCAAGTTTGGGGACCTATATCTTCTCAACCGTAGTAGATAAAGGAACGAGCCTCAGTGGCTCTTAAGTCCTGAAAGACACGTACAATTCAGATATTAAATATTTATGCTCTATCTCTCACTTATAATTTGCCAAAAATAAAAAATAGATAAAAAAAATATGGAGTCGCACTCCCTTTACGACTTGTCATTAAAGAGTTATAAGCTGTTAAAGTGGAACACAGGAGACGTCGTTCTTAACCTATATGACACAACGATAAATATAATAGGCTGGTTGTGCCGTGAAAAATGAGTCAGTGTGCCGGATTGCAAAATTTGGCTATTTCCTGTTCTCAATGTCTCTTATTTTAACTGCACTATAGCGGTTAGAGAGTCGGATATTATATAATTTGACGGCGCATTTAAAATTTCAAGGATTTAGCCATTACGATTTTTGAAAAGATATTAAAGGTTCCGGTGAGAAGGTATGATTATGACATGTATTAATTATTAATGCATTATAATTATATGTAATATTGCATTTCATCTTTTGACAGCTGCTGTCAAAGGATTGAAGACCCCAAAGTTGAGAATGAAATAAAAAATAAATAAGTAAGGAATTTTAGAAGGATTATAAAACTTATTTCTTTCCCCCTCCACACAACTCCCAAAGAAAGCTATAGCGGGTTTTTGATTAACATATTTTCCCGCATTTAATCCTATTTAATTGTTTTTTAAAAATATTTTTAATGAAGCCTCATTAATTCACCTTAAAATCAAGAACTAAATAGAATTAAGTTATAGCTGTTTGTATGTTATAGTTATTTAAGTATTTTCCTTTACAAGGCAAGAGTAATTATGTAGAGTACATTTCTCTAATTTTTATCTTATAGCTCTGGCATGTCTTTTCCTCCTCATTCTTTACCTATTCCTATTGAATCCCCTCTTTCTTCCAGTCCCTCAATTTGTGGCTAAAGTAACAGATAATGGTCCAAATTTTGTTAAGTACTTCAAGGAGCTCCAGTTAACATGTTCACACCCTTTAAGCTTTCATACAGGTGATTTTCGTGATTATAACTAGCAAAAGAAGTGCAAATGGTGACTTGGGACGATGGTGAAGGAGAGGAGCTGACATTGTTGTCATTCCCAGAAATTTCTGAAGAGCAAAATTCAATCTTTCAAACCACTTGAGGTGAGCTAGTCATACTTTGAATTTAGTTTCAACTACAGCTGCTGTCAAAGGATTGAAGACTCCAAAGTTGTTTTAGTTAAACTATGCAATTATAGGAAAGTGCTCAGCTCTTTGGAACGCAACAGGAAAACCCAAGAGTTTGTAAATAATAAATACAATTGTCAGTAAACAACTCAGGTGCACGACTCGGTGTGCGACTCTATTCTCCAAAAACAACAACTGGGAATGAAAAGCTAAAGGTTCCTGTTCATAGAAGAGCTCGAGTTCTTAGAAGAGCATGTAGTATCTATGAAACTAATTGCTGTTGCCTTAGACAAGTTGAAGTGGGGAAGAAAACTGTTTTTACGGATGTTTGATACCCGCTCTTTTAGTAACCAAAGAAACTCTTTTAGCAGTAGAACCGAGTAACTTACGGTTGAGATGCTGCACGCCAGAGAATAAAGCTAGGTTTCAGATTTACTTGGATTTTGATCCCTATATTAAGGATGCTATTTTGGTATCAGTGTCTCATCTCTATTTTAAATTGAGATAGGTGTCTTTTGCTAAGAGAGGTAAATGTGATGATACAGAAGAAGTAAAAGCATAACTTAAAATCTCTCTACAATATTAATATATATAATACAATCTAAGAAAGATCACATCTTCAAATGTCGACGTAGAAGAAAGATGCAGTGACAGTTGAGAAGACGACTTCTTCAAAACTTTAGAAGGATCATCTACAACTCCTCACAATAAATAAGATTTAGAAGTATTGAACTATTTTCTGGACACAAGTAAAAATGTGTCTTGTTTACGACGGTACCCTTATGTATTTAGAGTATTTAAACCCTACAATACTGTTCTCCCATCATCATCACCTATAAAAAGATTGTTTTCATTTGAAGATCTAAAGAGGACAAGTAATTTTTGATGCAAAATTCGGACAACTTGGTTTTTTTTTTTTTTTTTTTTTTGGTAAAGGCGAATGGAAAACGAAATAAATTTTAGAACTTACCTCTTTTAAGCTTTTATACAGGTGATTTTCGTGATGTTGATCAAAATCTCTGTTTTTTGAAAATTTTGATTTTAAAATCACTGATTT
>SEYY01001253.1:31206-33706 GCA_009176605.1 Armadillidium nasatum
GAAAGTGCGGATGCGGATGCGGATGCGGATGTAGAATTCCGAAAGTGCGGATGCGGATGCGGATGCGGATGTTGAATTTTCGAAATTGCGGATGCGGATGCGGATGCGGATGTTGATTTTTGTGCGGATGCTCCGCATCGCATGCGGATGCGGATGCGGATGCCATCACTAATATATATATATATATATATATATATATATATATTTATATATATATATATATATATATATATATATATTATATATATATATATAATATATATATATATATATATATATATATATGTATATATATGTATATATATATATATATATATATATATATATATATATATATATATATATATATATATATATATATATATATATATATATATATATAATATATATATATATATATATATATATATATATATATATATATATATATATAATATATATATATATATTATATATATATATATATATATATATATATATATATATATATATATATATATATATATATATATATATATATATATATATATATATATATATATATATATATATATATATATATATATATATATATATATATATATATATATATATATATATATATATATATATATATATATATATATATATATATATATATATATATATATATATATATATATATATATATATATATATATATATATATATATATATATATATATATATATATATATATATAATATATATATATATATATATATATATATATATATATATATATATATATATATATATATATATATGTATATAATATATATAATATATGTATATATATATATATATATATATATATATATATGTATATATATATATATATATATATATATATATATATATATATATATATATATATATATATATATATATATATATATATATATATATATATATATATATATATATATATATATATATATATATATATATATATATATGTATATATATATATATATATATATATATATATATATATATATATATATATATATATATATATATATATATATATATATATATATATATATATATATATATATATATATATATATATATATATATATATATATATATATATATATATATATATATATATATGTATATATATATATATATATATATATATATATATATATATATATATATATATATATATATATATATATATATATATATATATATATATATATATATATAATATATATATATATATATATATATATATGTATATATATATATATATATATATATATATATATATATATATATATATATATATATATATATATATATATATATATATATATATATATATATATATATATATAATAATATATATATATATATCTTTTATTATAAGGGCAATTTGATATTTTTAAATATCGATATTTTTTTATATATCGGCATTCCTAGTTTAAGTATTAACTTTTAATTAGCATAAATAGTAATAAAATTTGGCTGATTAAATAAGAAACTGAAATGCAAGCCCTAAATTTGTTTTTTAAGAAAAATGACGAAGCGCAAATTTTTCAAAAAACTTCCGCAAAAGCGCAATTTTTTTTAGATCGCAAATTCGCTCTTTTGCGCTCTTACAAAAGTCGTTAAGCGCAAAATGCAAAAGCTCACATTTTCGAAATATAGCTCAAAACGCAAAAGGGCAAAAAAAAATTTAAAGCGCATATTGCGCTTTTGCGCTTCATTTTGCGCTTATGCCCACTTCTGATATATATATATATATATATATATATATATATATATATATATATATATATATATATATATATATATATATATTATATTTATATATATATATATATATATATATATATATATATATATATATATATATATATATATATATATATATATATATATATATATATATATATATATATATATATATATATATATATATATATATATATCTGCATGTGTGTGTGTACAATTACAACCATCTATACCCTACCTAAGCTGCACATCTTAAAGGGCATAAATAACGGTGACTGTGAAAATTAACAGTTTAAAATAGTCCTTATTTACAAGTTCAAAAAAGAATAATTTATTTTAAATAGTTTTTCGGCCTATACGCTTTTTTTACATGACCGCATTTATTGGTTTATAATACTTTAAAATAACACTTAAACATAAGTGAAATAAGGTCGTTTATCGCGCTGTATTATAAAAGCCTGCCTCTCTCTCTCTCTCTCTCTCTCTCTCTCTCTCTCTCTCTCTTTCTTTATTTATAAATATTAATAATGTTACTAAAGTTACAATCTATTTTTCCTCTCTCTCTCTCTCTCTCTCTCTCTCTCTCTCTCTCTCTCTCTCTCTCTCTCTCTCTCTCTCTCTCTCTCTCTCTCTCTCTCTTTATTTATTTATAAATATTAATAATGTTACTAAAGTTACAATATACTGCAATGACTAAAACATACATATTTCATAATTTCTTATATAAGTATAT
>SEYY01001253.1:36206-43706 GCA_009176605.1 Armadillidium nasatum
ATATATATATATATATATATATATATATATATATATATATATATATATATATATATATATATATATATATATATATATATATATATATATATATATATATATATATATATATATATATATATATATATATATATATATATATATATATATATATATATATATATATATATATATATATATATATATATATATATATATATATATATATATATATATATATATATATATATATATATATATATATATATATATATATATATATATATATATATATATATATATATATATATATCTCCTCTGGTTTGCAAATTCCAGAGGCCTACCAATAATCCACCAGAGTTAGGGGGAAAGTCGGGAATATGGTCTACTTAAAGGCCGACATGACCTGATACACGGCGTTTGAAGGTGGCTAAGTCATAGGAAGTTGGGAAAATAGATGAAGGAAGTGTGTTCCAGACTTTACCAGTAGAGTACATGTAAGATTGAGCATAGCGGTTAAGTCTGGGGTCAGAGAGTTGGACAGAGAAAGGATGAGACTGTGTAGAAAGACGAGTCGCACGAGCCCTTCTCAGTGGAGGAGGTATGCGACGACGAGAGAGTTCAGAAGAGCAGTGTCCGTTGTAATAGCGATAGTAAAGAGAGAGTGACGCAACAATTCGACGGGCAGAAAGAGATTGGAGAGAGTTAGTAAGAGCAGGAGAGTTGATGAGACGAAATGCCCTTGACTCCACCTTTTCTAAGAGAGCTGTATGTGTGGAACCACCCCAGATGTGCGAAGCATACTCCATAACAGGGACGAACAACACCCCTATACAGAGCAAGCAACTGTGGTGGTGTGAAGAAATACTGAAGGCGCCTCAGAACACCCAACCTCTTAGAAGCTTGTTTAGAAAGAGAGGTAATGTGATCTTTCCAAGAAAGATCACGAGAAAAAGAAACACCTAGAATATTAAGGAGAGATGAAGGTTTGAGTTGAGTGTTTTCGAAGAAGATATCGTAGTTGTGTGGAAGATTGTGTCGAGTAGAGAGATGGAGGAATTGAGTTTTTGAGGCATTGAAAACAACCATGTTTTCTCTGCCCCAATTTGAAATGAGAGATAGATCAGAGGTTAGTTGCTCCAAGGCCACCCTCCTTGATTCTATTAACTGTTGCTGGGAGGGGCGCCTTTCCAAATGAAAAAAGTAATGAAGGGTGGAGTCATCAGCATAGGAGTGGATAGGAGATGAAGTAATAGAGAAGGTCATTAATGAAAAGCAGAAAAAGTGTTGGGGATAGGACAGATCCTTGAGGAACACCACTATTTATAGATTTATAGGATGAACGGTGGCCGTCTACAACAGCTGCTATAGAACGACCAGAAAGGAAATCAGAGAGAAGATCACAGAGAGAAGGATAGATTCCGAAAGAGGGAAGTTTGAAAATCAAAGCTTTGTGCCAGACTCTATCGAAAGCTTTCGATATGTCTAGCGCCACAGCAAAAGATTCACCAAAATGCCGAAGAGCGGAGGACCAAGAGTCAGAGAGAAGGGAAAGAAGATCACCAGTAGAACGCTTCTTTCGAAAGCCATACTGGCGATCAGAGATAAGATTAGAAGAATTGAGATGTTTCCAAATCTTCCTGTTAAGGATAGATTCGAAAACTTTAGAAAGAACGGAGGTTAAAGAAATTGGACGGTAGTTAGAGGGTTGAGAGGGGTCCCCTTCTTCGGCACAGGCTGAATGAGCGCACGTTTCCAGCAAGAAGGGAAGGTTGAAGTAGAAAGACATAGACGAAATAGTTTACCAAGGCAGGGTGCAAGCTCGGAAGCACAAGTTTTGAGAACCACAGGAGGAATACCATCAGGACCGTAAGCCTTCTTAGTGTTAAGCTCAGAGAGAGCAGAAGTGACGTCTTTAGAAGAAATTACAATTTTATGCATAAATGAGTTGGAGGGGGTTGAAGGAGTAGGAACAGCTCCGGAATCGTCTAAGGTTGAATTTAAGGCAAAAGTTTGAGCAAAGAGTTCAGCTTTAGAGGAAGGCAAAACGGCAGTTGAACCATCAGAAGATACCAGAGGAGGGAAAGAGGAAGAAGCAAAGTTAGAGTTGACATTTTTTGCAAAATGCCAGAAAGGGCGAGAGGAAGAGGAGCCAGAAAGATTATTGCATTTGCGACGGAGAAAAGAGATTTTGGTATCTCGAAGAATAGATTTTGCACGATTCCGGGATGAAATATAAGTTGCGTGAGTTTCTGGAGTTTATTAGGTTTAGTGGAAGGGAAAGAATATGGAATGTACGCCTCCATGCCAGAGAGAATCACCTCAGTTATGCGCTCTGCACATTCTGAGGGACCCCTCCCACGGAAACAGTAATCATTCCATGGAAAATCAGAGAAGTACGACCGCAAGTCAGACCAGTTAGTGGCACCGAAATGCCAGAAACGTCTCCTCGCCGAAGACTTCAAGTCTTCCAAAGATTTCGGAAGACTTGAAGAAACAGGACAAGATACGGAGATAAGAAGATGATCGGATGAACCCAGAGGAGGAAAGAGCTTAACTACTGTTAAATGGATATAAGGAGAAGGATTAGAAGTTAGAAAAAGATCTAGAATGTTGGGTTCATCACCAAGACGGTCAGGGATACGGGTAGGGAGATGCACCAACTGCTCAAGGTTGTTCTGGATAGAAAATTGGAAAGCAAGTTCACCAGCTGGATCTTGAGAACTAGATGAAAGCCATTGGCGGTGGTGAACATTGAAATCACCTAAAATGATGATTTCAGAGAAAGGAGAAGAAGAAAGAATGTGCTCTATTTTGGAGTTAAGATAGTCGAAGAATTTTGGATAGTCTGTAAAGTTAGGAGATAAGTAGACAGAAAAAATGAATTTTGTTGTAGAGTTGCAAGAAAGTTTAAGCCATAAAGTAGAGAATTCAGAAGACTCCAAATTAGAGACACGAGAACAGACAACATCATTGCGCACATATGCGCAACATCCGCCTTTGACTGAAAATTGAGGATAGAGACAGTAGGAGGAAACAGAGTAGGGTTTGCTGTCAGAGCACTCAGACACCTGAGTTTCAGTTAAGAGCAAGAGATGAGGTCTAGAAGAAGAGAGGTGGTGTTCGACAAAGTGGAGATTAGAAAAAAGACCGCGAATGTTACAGAAATTAATGAAAAACGAAGACCGTGCACCAGGGCAAGTCGGCATAGAGGTCTTTGTGGCACCAACCCCATCACCGGAGGCCACCAACTCCCAAGTGGTGATGGGGGAAGGAGTGGATGAGGGTCTATGTTTGGAATCCGCCCCTCTTGGATTCTCCGAGGCAGATTTATGTTTCGCCATTTTGATTAAGTTAATAGGTAATGTAAGTGTAAGCGTTTGTAAATATATATATATATATATATATATATATATATATATATATATATATATATATATATATATATATATATATATATATATATATATATATATATATATATACATATATATATATATATATATATATATATATATATATATATATATATATATATATATATATATATATATATATATATATATATATATATATATATATATATAATATATAATATATATATATATATATATATATATATATATATATATATATATATATATATATATATATATATATATATATATATATATATATATATATATATATATATATATATATATATATATATATATATATATATATATATATATATATATATATATTACATTTCTCCCGCCAAAGATATTAGGTTGTTTCAAACAAAAGAATGTTCGAGAATATATGACAGACCTTTTTCAATTTTTCAGGAACGGATGGACGAAGAATAAAAATAAATCAAAATAACACATGAAACAAACGAATTCACAATTCTTAAAGGGTGTTTAGTTCTTAAGAAACTCTTCAATATCGTGTTCACATAAATAACTAAGAATAATCTTCCATTTGAGATAATCTTCCAGTCCTTGAGTAGGACTATGATAAGCCCTTACATAACCTAGTCATACAAAGCGGTCTTACTTAGGTCCCTCCATAGAATAGGCATACCAATTAGGCTTTAACCTTGTAAGAAATTTCTGTAAGACTGCTCAAGGATGAGATAATTGTTTAGGTTTCTCTATCCATTACAACAAATATAACACACGTACGTACGATTTCTCTTTAGCTGATTACTCTGAACACGTAAAACAAAAAAGCTTCATAATAAATGAAAAAATAAACATAAAAATAAAATCATATACTCCTCTCTTCCTTTCCAAAGAATCTTTATTTCTTCTTTTCAACAACAACAAATGAGTTTAATCATAACGATTAAAACTACTAAAACACCAACAATAATTCTCTGTCTGTATTCTAGAGGCTTATTTGGTAACCTAGAGTTATCTGGAACTGATCCTTTTGATCTTAAATTATAATTATTATTTCCACTAGTACTAGGAGCATTCTATCTCTCCTAACATTTATAATATTTCTAGGAACATGAACAATTCCTTCATCAGAGTCTGAATCAGAATTTTCTGGAACATTTTCAATATTTTCTTCATCAACGTTATTGTGACTTATTTCAGATTCTATATATGTATCATCGTCTTGAATCAAATTTAGTAAACGACAGATCTTCAGTCTATTTATATGTACTTTTTGTTCTTTTATGTGCATCATTATACAGAGGCTTTATAACGTAATTCACGACCGAAATCTTCCCCGTGATTTTATATAGTCCTAACCATCTTGGTTTAAGCTTACGACCTTTTCCTTGTCTGTAATTATCTTTAATTATAAGATGAGGTAATTAGTTGCCCTGAAGGGAAGGTTTAATTGCCCTGACTCGCGGCAGAAGCCCAACAGAGCTTTCGCAGCTAAGGTCAGACGCCAATGTGCTCGAAATATTTCTACCGACTCACTCTAGTTTGAATAGTAACCGTTTATCCTAGGCCTATTGAGCTAGCTAGGTTATCTTGCGTTTTTTTCAAAAATTATTAACCTTAAGAAGGTAATTGGTAATTATTAATTTTTGCGATTTTTTTTTTTCATGTGATGGGTGGTTTGTCCCATTTTTCAGCTTTATGTTTGACAAAAATTTCATCTGAAATCCACTTAATTTTATTAGAATGATTAACTATTGTGTTCAACATATATCGTAATTACGATTCATAAACAAATTATGCTTCACAATAGGACAAATCACTATTTTGGTTGGTTCGGTCAGATGACTTCAAAATTTTCAACGATGTTCCTCGTAAAAGTTTTCTGTCTGTCTATATTAAGGTGTCAGTATTTTATTTATTTATCTCCACTGCAAGGTGGCATTCTTTCATGCTCCTTGTGTTTTCTACTCACAAAACAGTAAATGTTTTGTCTAGAGTATGATGTCAGTGGTTTTTTTTCTGCCTGGTGGCATGTTCTATGCTCCTTCATGTTATTAAACAGAATACGTTTTACCTCTTTAAACTGCTGACCAAAATCTTGAAGCTCCTCTCTTTTCCGTCCAAATATGTGATTCCTTTCTCTCTGTTCTTTCGAATTATCAATCCTTCATTTCTGCACAGGAGAGTATGTCTTCCGTTTTCTATCGTATTACTTTTGTTTTGTTTTTTGTTATCGTAGACTTCATTATTTTTGATTCTTCAATGTTTGAAATGTGCAATCAAATTTTAGCTTCCGATTTTTCTCTCGCTCTTACGTATAGTTTTAATTCTTTTCAGCAATTTACACTCTGGAATAAATAACTTCTTCAGCAAAATTTGCATACTTATTTTCTCAATGTCCGATCAGATTTATTATTTCTAAATCTAACGGGTTTTCATTGCAGCTCGTAGCTTCTTTTAAACACTATTTGGGCAGACACAGAAAATACATTTTTTTTTCACAAAGGCCATTTTTATCAAATAAATTATCTTTATTATCACCATTATTATCACTGTGACTACCAACATCATTATTAATACTAACGCTAATCTTCATATTATTCATATTGTTATTATTATTATAATTATTATTACTATTAACTTATGCAACATTCGCGGTCTTTTGTCTAATCTCCACTTTGTCGAACACCGCCTCTCTTCTTTTAGACCTCACTTCTTATTCCTAACTGAAACTCAGGTGTCTGAGTGCTCTAACAGCAAACGTTACTCTGTTTCCTCCTACTATCTTTATCCTCAATTTTCAGCCAAAGGCAGATTTTGCGCATTTGTGCGCAGTTATGTTGTCTTCTGTTCTAGTGTATCTAATTTGGAGTTTTCTGAATTCTCTACTTTATGGCTTAAGCTTTCTTGCAACTGTACAACTAAATTCATTTGTTCTGTCTATTGTGTATTTATATCCTAATTCTGCAGACTATCAAAAATTCTTCGACTGTCTTAACTCCAAATTAAAACGCATTCTTTCTTCATTTCATTTCTCCGAAATCATCATTTTAGGTGATTTCATTGGGTACCACCGCCAGTGGCTTTCATCTAGTTCTCATAATCCAGCTAGTGAACTCTCCTTCCTATTTTCTACACAGAACAACCTTGAGCAGTTGATGCTTCCCCCTACCTGTATCTCTGATCTTCTATTTGATGAATCCAACATACTTAATCTTTTTCTAACTTCTAATCCTTCTCCTTATACTGTTAAGCCCTTTCCTCCTCTGGGTTCATGGAGTATGGAGTATGCGTCAAACATCTGGGGTGGTTCCACTCAAGCAGCTATCCTTGAGATGGCGGAGTCTATGACTTTTCGTCTTATCAACTCTCCTTGCTCTCACTAATTCTCTCCAGTCTCTTTCTGCCCGTCGAATTGTTGTGTCACTCTCGCTATGCTATCGCTGTTATAATTGACATTGTTCTACTGAACTCTGTTGTCGCATACCTTCCCCAATGAGAAGGGCTCGTGCGACTAGTCTTTATACAGAGTTTCATCTTTTCTCTATCCAACTCCCTGACCCCAGACTTAAACGCTATGCTCAATACTAAATGTACTCTACTGGTAAAGTCTGAAACACACACCCTTCATTTATTTTCCCAACTTCCAATGGCTTACAAGCTTTCAAATGTCGTATATCAGGCCTCGTTGGTCTTTGATTTGATCAGGTTTCCGTCTTTCCCCCTAACTCTGGTGGACATTTTGGAAGGCCACTGGCCTTTTCCTAACAGTGGTGAGATAAAAAAAATTATATATATATATATATATATATATATATATATAATATATATATATAATATATATATATATATATATATATATATATATATATATATATATATATATATATATATATACCTTTTTGACCACCCCACGCTGAGGTGGCCACACTTCGCTGATGAAGCCGCCCATCGCAGTCGGCCTCGTCCAGAGATCATTCAAGGTAGTGATATCCCAGGAGATTCTGGGGCGAGAATTGGAAGGACAGTGTAATAGAAAGTGTGACTCGGTCTCCGGGGCCTCACCGCATCTGGCACAAGTGAGAGATTTTATCTGGTTTATATTGTATTTATGTTTGTATTGTTGTAAGCT
>SEYY01001253.1:56206-68706 GCA_009176605.1 Armadillidium nasatum
TACGTCTCCATCCAGAGAGAATCAACTCGTTTATGCACTCTGCACTCTCTGAGAGACCCCTCCCAATAAAACAGTAATCATTCCATGGAAAATCAGAAAAGTAAAACCGCAAGTCAGACCAGTTAGTGGCACCGAAATTCCAAAAACGTCTCCTCGCCGAAGTCTTGAGCCGTTCTTTGCGGAAGACTTGAAGAAACAGGATGAGATACTGAGATAAGAAGGTGATTGGATGAACCCAGAGGAGGAAAGAGTTTAACAGTATAAAGAGAAGGATAAGAAGTCAGGAAAAGATCAAGTATGTTGGGTTCATCCCCATGGCGATCAGGGATACAGGTAGGGAGATGCACCAACTTCTCAATATTGTTCTGAATAGAAAATTGGAAGGCAAGTTCTACAGATGGATCGGGAGAACTAGATGAAAGCCATTGGCGGTGGTGAACATTGAAATCACTTAATAGGATGATTTCGGAGAAAGGAGAAGAAGAAAGAGTGTGTTCTATTTTGTGGTTAAGATAGTCAAAGAATTTTGGATAGTCTGTAGAGTTAGGAGATAAGTAGACAGAACAGATAAATTTAGTTGTAGAATTGCAAGAAAGTTTAAGTCATAAAGTAGAGAATTCAGAACTCCAAATTAGAGACACGAGAACAGACAACATCGTTGCGCACATATGCGCAACATCCGCCTTTGGCTGAAAATTGGGGATAGAGACAGTAGGAGGAAACAGAGTAGGGCTTGCTGTCAGAGCACTCAAACACCTGGGTTTCGGTTAAGAATAAAAGATGAGGTCTAGAAGAAGAGAGGTGGTGTTCGACAAAGTGGAAATTATTTAAGAGATCTCGAATGTTGCAGGAGTTAAAGAAAAAAGAAGATTGTGCACCAGGGCAAGTCGGCATAGAGATCTTGGTGGCACCAACCCCATCACCGGAGGCCACCAACTCCCAAGTGGTGATGGTGGAAGGAGTGAATGATGGGCATTCTTTGGATGCCGCCCCTCGTAGCATCTCCGAGGCAGTTTTAAGTTTTGCCATTTTTTGTTGTTATTTTAAAGGTAATGTAGGAGTAAGCTCTTGTAAATTTGAAGGGACGTGAGAAGGGAGTTGAGGGAAGGAAAAGTTGGAGCATAGACACTCCAGTGTGAGACGAGGGTACACTAGAGACCCCTGAGAAGGTGAAACTCGAAATGGAATGAACCATAGGGCAACGGAGTGAAACGAGTGGTCTAGTCCACCTTATCACCCCGCGGTTAAGCCCAATGGGAGGTACTTTCATCTCTTCGGACGGCGCTACGTCCTCCCCCTATATATATATATATATTTATATATATATATATATATATATTATATATATATATATATATATATATATATATATATATATATATATATATATATATATATATCGTCCCTGCTCTTCAATATGTCCATGGAAAGGAATACTCTACTAGTGATCATCTTTCTCTTCTCTTTGATAATTGGTCCTCTGCAATTAGGAATTTCGGTAAATCTTTAGGTGTGGGGCTTGACATATCAAAAGTTTTTCATAGAGTCTAGCACAAAGCTTTAATTTCCAAGCTTCCCTCTTTCGGTATCTATCTTTCTCTGTAACCTTCTCTCTGATCTCTTTTCCGGTCGTTCTATTGCAGCCGTTGTAGACGACCATGGTTATTCCTTTAAATCTATCAATTGGAATGTTTCTCAGGGTTCTGTTCTATCCTCAACTATTTTTCTATATTGTATCAATGATCTTCTTTCCATAACTTCTTCACGAATCCACTCTTTTGCTGACGATTCCACCCTTCACTATTTCTTTCATCTTGAAAGGCGCCATACACAACCTCAGTTAGCTCATGCTTGCAGGGTTGCCTTGGAGTAACTGAACTCTAATTTTTTTATCGTATTTCCAATTGGGCCAGGAGAAAACATGATTGTTTTCAATGCCTCAAAAACCCAATCCTACACCTATCTACTCGGCAATATCTTCCATACAATTATAATATCTTCTTCGAAAACACTCAACTCCAACCTTCCCTATCCTCAATATTTTTGGTGTTTCCTTTTCTCCTGATCTTTCTAGGAAGGATCACATTATCTCTTTCTATATCAGTTTCTAAGAGGTTAGGTGTTCTGGAGAGCCTTCGAAACTTTTTTACACCACTCCTGCTGCTCAATCTGTATTGTAGCTTCGTCCGTCCCTGTTATATGGAAAACGCGTGGCAAATCTGGGGTGCTTCCACCAACGCAGCTCGTCTTAAAAAGGTGGAATCTAAACCTTTTCGTCTCATCAGTTCTCATCTTAATTAATAACACTATCAAGTCTCTTTCTGCCAGTAAAACCTGTGCATCAATCTTTTTATAATATCGCTATTACAATAAACATTGCTCTTGTGATCTCCTTCCTAGCGAAGAACTCCCACGACGTGTCTGTTCAAGCAATCTCATCCTTTCGCTGTCCGATTCTCTGACCCTAGACTTAATATCTATGCTCAATCTTATATGTATTGTACTGGTAAAGTTTGGAATACTCTTCTTTCTTCTATATTTCACACTCTCTTTGACTTATACACCGTAAAAGGGAACCTCCTACTCAAATCCCCCAGTTTAGGGGGTGAAAAAATTTCCCCCACTTTTTTGCTTAATATTTTGTTAGAAAAATTTTATGATTCCAAATATATAACAGGCTTTCATAATTCCAATCGGTTCCTGAGAAAAAGACTTTTAAAGTGACACCTGTCCAACGACTTTGAATCTGACGACAATTATGCAGACATTAATGCAAAGCTAAAGAAATTATATCCTAAATATATTTTTGGCAAAATATATGACAAAAGCAATTTAGTTTACCAATATATATTTTAGTAAATAAAACAACAATTGAAAAATATGTAAGACAGCAATTTAAACTTGAGTAAAGCAAGGATTATATAATAATCAGAAAATTAAACAAAGGAAAAAATTATACTGAATATAAAGGAAAAAAACAATACTAAGTAGTTCACATTTCCTCAATAATTCATCAAACGGAAAAAGAATGTTGATTAAATAAATAAAAACAAAATGTAAGGTTTCTTTAAAATAAAACAAAAATTAAAACGAATAAAATTATCCAATAAAGTAAAAATAATATTGTTTTTATTAAAACAATTTGATATATATTGTTTTTAATAAAACAATGTGAAGCAGCAGGCACAAGCCTCTTAAAGAAAACAAAATATTAAACAAAATATTAAAATAGACAGCAGCTCAAACTCAACAAGCTTAAAAAAATAAAGTGGGAAAGGACATGAAACAAGAACAGGTTAAAAAAAAAATGTTTAAAACAAAACATATGTACAAGAGGTTTATTAAAAAAATTTTTTTTTTTTCAATATTTATTTTTCTAATTTTTAATTTGATTTTCTGGAAAAAAAATACTGTTTCATCATTTCAAAAGAGAAAGTGAGAAAACAGAAGGAGAGTAAAAGAAAATTAAGATTTTTAGAATAAGATAGATGTTGTTCAAAGAGGTAATATTATTATTTTTGATGGTTATTATCATTTTACTTTATGGTTATTTTGATTATTATTTTGGTTTGGTAGATAAATATACAGTAGTTCATTAGTATATAGTTTGTTATTGGTATATAGTTTATAGGTGGATATATAGTTTTATTTGGTGATGGTAATTAGAGAAAATATGGTAATATATTAGGTATACTAGATATGACACTTTATGGTAATTAGTAATATAACAGGTAAATGGATATTTGAATAATTTTCCCTGTGGGGAGGCATACGAAAAATATATATAAACAGCAATATCTGTTTTGTGGAATTCTAGGAAAAATATATAGGATAATATATTGGATATGTTGGAAGGTATTACGGAAAGGTAATGTCTGAGGAAGTTTTAGAATTATGGAAAAATCACAATTCTGTGAAAGAAATTTTAAAGAAATTCTTACATGTGTTGGCTAAAAGACTTCTACGTTTTAGGATAAAAATTTTATAATTAATAAAATTTTAAATAGTAATTTAGGGTAAAAGTATTTTATAAATTATATAACAAGACAATTAAAGAAGGTTGTGGAACACATTTTAAGGTAAGGATGTGCTTGTCGAAACTGAACTATATTTCGGTAATTAGTGATAACTGAATTAATTTTTCAGTATGAATGTATAGTTTATATATATATATATATATATATATATATATATATATATATATATATATATATATATATATATATATATATATATATATATATATATATATATATATATATATATATATATATATATATATATATATATATATATATATATATATATATATATATATATATATATATATATATATATATATATATATATATATATATATATATATATATATATTATATATATATGGTGGGAGTTACAGTTAGCGCTTGTCCTCGTTCAGCTCTACTCTCTATGCCTTAATACTAATACTTTTCCTCAATGCTGGAAGCGCGCACTTGTTCAACCGATCCCGAAAAAAGGTAGCCGCTCTTACCACTCTAACTATCGACCTATAGCTCTCACTTGTGTTTTGTCTAAAATTTTTGAAACTCTCCTAAACTCTCATTTCCTGGATCATTTGGAGTCTCATTCTCTTCTCTCAGATCACCAGTATGGCTTTCGACGCTCGAGGTCAACTGGTGACATACTTTCCTATCTTACTGATCTATGGTCTTCTGCACTTAGGGATTTCGGGGAGTCTTGTGTGGTGGCGCTTGACATATCCAAGGCTTTTGACCGGGTATGGCATGAGTCGCTGCTCTCCAAGCTCCCTTCCTTTGGGTTTCCTCCTTCCCTTTGCTTACTCATTGTCTAGTTTTCTCTCAGATCGTTCCATTTCGGCACTTGTAGATGGAGCGACCTCTTCCTCTTTTTCTATCAACTGTGGTGTTCCTCAAGGGTTCTGTTTTATCTCCAACTTTATTCTTACTTTTCATTAACGATCTTCTCAACTGCACTTCTAACTCTGTTCACTCTTATGCTGACGACTCAACTCTACATTCTTCTACTCATTTCAAATCTGCTCCCTCTTTTGCTTCTAGATTTGCTTCTCGTCTTCAACTTTCCGATTCAATTCTTCCCGATCTGGATGGGATTTCCCGGTGGGGCCATACCAACCTTGTGAAGTTCAACTCTTTAAAAACTCAACTTCTTCACATCTCTCTCTCAAAAACACCTCCCAACTTTCCTATCCTCTTCGACGGCTCTCCCGTCTCACCTGTAAATAACATTAACATTCTTGGTCTAAACATAAACAATAAACTGTCTTGGAAACCACATATCACAATGGTTGCTAAAGCGGCCTCTAAGAAGCTGGGAGTTTTGTTCAGGTTGCGAGAATTTTTTCCTTCTGAGCAGTTACTCCAAATATATAAGGGTCTTATTCGCCCTTGTATTGAGTACTGTTCTCACATTTGGGGGGGGGGCTCCGGCTCCTCCTCTCTTCTGGATAGGGTTGAGTCTAAAGTAAAAGATTAATTAACTGTCCCCTACTTTCAAATTCTCTTGATCCCTTATCTCTGCGACGTGACGTTGGCGCACTATCTCTTTTCTATAGGTACTACAATGGCAGGTGCTCGAGGGAATTTACCTCTCGCATTCCTTCACCATTGCGTCGTCCTCGTTGCACAAGGGGTGCCCTGCTTTCGCACCAATTTTGTGTGGATGTAGGAAACCCCAGGCTAGCCCGTTGTGGTGCCTCCTTCTTTCCAGCCACTTCTGTTCTGTGGAACTCTCTACCATCTTCTATTTTTCCTACTGTATTTAATCTTCCACTCTTCAAGGCTTCAGTTTGTGCCCACCTGAGGGATGTGCGTTAGGTCTGTGTTTGAATGAGTCTTCTTCCCCCTTGTGTGTGCCCCCTCCTTGAAAAGGGCTCTGCCCGTGAGTGGTGACGATCTGTAAATATATATAATAATAATAATATATAATATATATAATATATATATATATATATATATATATATATATATATATATATAAATCAAAATCATCTGTGTAGCAACAAAATTTTCGAAAGAGGTCTTTTAAGTAATTTTAAATCAAATCATCAGTGAAACAATAAAATTTTCAATTGAAACTTCTAGATAACATCTGGTTGAAAAGGATTGGGATTTCCACGCAGTCAGGACAAATGAGGAATAATTCTTCGCCTGGTTCTAGAGGCTGGCAACCTTTTAAACCAATTTTTTTTTTTTTCTTCCCAAGTACGGCTGCAGGAATATGAAGTTTCTGTAGCCGACACCACCCTGCATCTTGCTGGATATGGTGTAGAGTATAATATATATATATATATATATATATATATATATATATATATATATATATATATATATATATATATATATATATATATATATATATATAGATATATATATAATAAAATATATAATATAATAATAAAAAAAATAAAATAATATATATATATATATATATATATATATATATATATATATATATATATATATATATATATATATATATATATATATATATATATATATATATATATATATATATATATATATTTTAATTTTTATTTTAAGTAAACTCCATGTAGCTTCTATATTTTGGGTGTAAGCTCCAGCTTGAGGATCCACAAAATTTTTACTGGGATTCAAAGTAAGATGTTTAAAAAAATGTTTTTTTACGACAATATTGGGTATTATACCCAATATTGGGTATTATACCCAGCATTTGTCTATGGGGGGCTCTGCCCCCCGTACCCCCCGACCCGTGAGTGATGATGATATTGTCGACTACTTTTCCTTTTCTACGATTTGGGGTATTTTCCATTTTTTTTTCAGAGAGAGTTCCCCCATTTACGCTTGTGCCTATATATATATATATATATATATATATATATATATATATATATATATATATATATATATATATATATATATATATATATATATATATATATATATATATATATATAGGTAATATTGACCAAGCAATCACTAATTTATTTTCCTATGTCCTTTCAATTCGTCAGAAGCAGCTGCTCTCTCTTGGTTTAGATTTTGCTTTCCCGTCTTACAAGTATAATTATTTTAAATTTCACCTCGCAGCTGAAACTTTAGCTAATTTTTTAAAACGCTGCCGATTTATAAATCAACTTATCCAGATATTTGCTCTAAAATTAAAACTCTCATTTAATCTCATTTTAAATCATCTAAATCCCTATTTCATCATCCATTTATTACCAAAGAAGAATTTACAATTTTAAAATCCCTTAGTTCCCAATCCAATTTGGTCATCTGTCCCCTTGATAAAGGTAATGGCATAGTCTTACTTAACAGAGAGGACTATAACCTAAAAATTAACAATATCATCCAAGATTCATCCAAATTTTCATATGTGTCCCCCTTATCACATGAACTCATCTACAAGCTTGAAGACAAACTGATTCGTAACTTACGCTCTCTTAAATCCCAACATTCCATAGACTCTTCCCAATATCAACAATCATGTCCCACTGGTACATCTTTAGGATTTCTCAATGGATCCCCTAAAATTCATAAGCCAAACTGCCCCCTCCGCTCTGTCCTGGCTGCTTATAATTTGCATAATTTTCAGCTTGCCAAATATTTGGCCTCTATAATTAGGGAATCTTTCATTTCCTCTCATACCGTTTCGAACTCTTAGGATTTTGTTTCCCAATTACACTCTATCCACCCCAGTAATTCTGTTATGTGTTCTCTTGATATTCAATCTCTCTTTACAAATATTCCTCTACAAGAAACCATTGATCTTCTCACTAATAGGATTTTTCACTCCCGTTCTCTTTTCCACAACTTAGATCGCACCACATTTTCAACTCTTTTATCACTTGCCACTTCTGACACTTACTTTATACATAAGGATTCTATATATAAGCAGATTGATGGTGTAGCTATGAGTTCCCTACTGGGTCCCATACTCGCTGATTTTTTTGTTTCTCATCTTGAAAGTATATATTTATCTTCTTCAGCTCCTACATCTGTTCCTTCTTTTTACAAACGTTACGTTGATGACATTTTTTGTTTATTCCCTTCTGTTCATTCAGCTAATTCTTTTCTCACCTACATAAACTTATTGCATCCTAATATCAAGTTTACAATTGAACATTCACTTCATTCTACTCTCCCTTTCCTTGACATTCTTATCACTTCCAATTCTGAGCATTTCCCTGCTTCTGTGTATCGTAAACCAGCATTCTCTCCCTCTGTCACCAACTTTTATAGTACATCTCCTTTTCCTTGGAAAACTAATACTATCTCAACTCTCTTACACTGTGCTTTTGGAATATCTTCTTCTTACCATCTTCTTCATCAAGAGTTTCTACTTCTGCAAAAACTGTTTGAGTTTCATAATTACCCTCCTAAACTTATTTCGCAATATATATTTAACTTCCTCAATGACAATTATAGTCCATCTAGCTTAGTTCTATCTCCCCCTAAAAACGTTATCTATTTTTGCTTTCCGTTTCTCAACAATTCTACTACATTAATGACACGTAATCTCTCTCGTATTCTTTTCACCACGTAAAATTTCCTCTTTCTTCCGCTACAAGTCAGTCCTTCCTCCTACTCTATCAGCCTTTGTGGTATTTAAATTCACTTGTCCTTAGTGCTCTGGAGGCTATATTGGTTCTACCACTAGACTTTTACGAACTTGCATCTGCGAGCGCCAGGATATCTCATTCTGTACTTCTCTTCCTTTATCCTCCCCACCGTTCTCTGCTATTTGTAATCGTTCTCTTTCTTGTCAGTCATTTCCTCTTCCTAAACATTTTTCTGTTCTTTCTTCACACTCCAATGCTAACTCCCTCCGTCTTCTTGAATCTCTGTATATTCACAAATTAAAGCCTGATCTTAACAATAATCTCACTACCATGCCGTTATGTGTTACCTAACCTAATTTTATCACTATTCTGTTTTCTTTTAGTTTTATCCACACTTTACATCGTTTAATGGTTCGTCTGTTCCTAACCATAACCTAATCCCTTGTTTGTAATTCCTTTTTCGTTTAGGCTTCATAATATAAGTGTGAATTTCATATTTTTCCTTTTTTTTGGTTCTCCCTAATAGCTCCCATCTACGGTTGGTTTTTGTCTATATAATATATATGTATATATGCTCTATGGACGTATGTGTGACCCATATGCATGTTTTTGTATGTGTCTATACTATGTTTTTCTGTATATGATTATGCATTATAGGTGTGTGTACGTATGTGTATGTATGTATGTTGGTATGTGCTTGAATGTATGTTTGTATGTAGATATGATTGCTTTTGTTTATATGTATGTTTGTTGTACATATATATATATATATATATATATATATATATATATATATATATATATATATATATATATATATATATATATATATATATATATATATATATATATATATATATATATATATATATATATATATATATATATATATATATATATATATATATATATATATATATATATATATATATATATATATATATATATATGTAGGTGACTCTTTGTTGTAAGTATCTATCTATGTATGCATGTTGTATGTATGTTGCTTGAGTATGTATGTATGTGTATGTATGTACACACATGTATTTATGTGTATATGTATGTGTATGTGTATATCTATGTGTATGTGTTTCTATGTGAGGGTTCATGTATGTGTATATAAGTGTGTATGTATAAATGTGTTGTGAGTATGTTGTATGTGATGTGTATGTATGTATGTGAATGTATGTTATGTATGTTATATATGTATGTATGTGTTTATATGTATGCATATGTGCATTTGTATATGTAAGTGTGTCTTTTGTATATGTAATTATGTTTGTAGTTTGTTTGTAGGTCCATATATACATGATAGTTCAATGGATATTTTTGTATTATTATTTATTATATTATATATATCGCATATATATATATATATATATATATATATATATATATATATATATATATATATATATATATATATATATATATATATAATATATATATATATATATATATATATATATATATATATATATATATATATATATATATATATATATATATATATATATATATATATATATATATATATATATATATATATATATATATATATATATATATATATATATATATATATATATATATATATATATATATATATATATATATATATATATATATATATATATATATATATATATGTATATATATATATTATTGTACTATCTATCGTGGACAAGAATAATGCACTATTGCTTGGGTCGATCATTTTTCAAAGTAACATGGGTCTAATTTTTAGATTAAATTTTCTGCCAATTGTCATTTAACAAAATATTTTAGCCACGCCCATTGATCACAGTAAAATATATCAGTATTTTTGGGAAGCATAATATTTTTAAACGATATAGTTACACACACACACACACACACACACACACACACACACACACACACACACACATATATATATATATATATATATATATATATATATATATATATATATATATATATATATATATATATATATATATATATATATATATATATATATATATATATATAGTAAAAAATTAGTCAAAAATTAGTTGAAAATTAGTCGACAGGTTAATGGGCCGACACGTCATTAACAAAACTTTCTCACTTGTCCAAAACTTCGACAACTTTTTTTTATAAGGTCAAAGGAAACATCAAAAGTATTGAGGATAGGGGAAGGTTGGAGTTGAGTGTTTTCGAAAAAGATATTATAGTTGTGTGGAAAATATCACCTAGTAGATAGGTGAAAAAATTGAGTTTTTGAGGCATAGAAAACAATCATGTTTTCTCTGGCTCAATTGGAAATACGAGAGAGATGAGAGGTCAGCTGCTCCAAGGCAACCCTCCTAGCATGAGCTAACTGCTGTTGTGCAGTAGGGCGCCTTTCAAAATGAAAGGAATAGTAAAGGGTGGAATCGTCAGAATAAGAGTAGATTGGTAAAGAAGTTATGGAATGAAGATCATTGTTGAAAAATAGAAAAAAAGAGTTGGGATAGAACAGAACCCTGAGGAACACCACTATTAATAGATTTAAAGGAAGAACGATGGTCGTCTACTGCTGCTGCAGTAGAACGACTGGAAAGGAGATCACAGAGTAGGTTGCAGAGTGAAGGATAGATACCGAAAGAGGGAAACTTGGAAATCAAAGCTTTGTGCTAGATTCTATCAAAAGTTTTTGATATGTCCAGCCCTACAGCTAAAGATTTACCGAAATTCGGAATTGCAGAAGACAATTATCAAAGTGAAGAAAAAGATGATCATCATTAGAGCATTCCTTTCAAGACATACTGATGATTAGGAACGATATATATATATATATATATATATATATATATATATATATATATATATATATATATATATATATATATATATATATATATATATATATATATATATATATATATATATGAATAAACTATAATTTCCATCATAGTTTGTAGCGATGAATTGTTACATTAACCGAAAAGTGTATTACTATTCGCTATATCGGGATAAATCTTTTCGAGAGAACAGATGTTTAAGAATTTTAAAGTAAATTACTATTTACGCAACGAACATATATTAATCGGACGAAATCGTAGGCATCTCATCTACTATGCTTTCGAATGTTAATAGCTTAGTTCGTTCGCTGTCATATTGCCTGTCCTTCTAACCTAACATCGTTATATATAGTATCTTCAAAATGGTATTTACTTCACACTATTCTAAACCGCTAACTCTGGGAAAATTACACGTGGCAAGCCGTATAAACGTTTTTCCAAGAGTGAATAGCAAATTGTGTTGTTAAAAATAATATTCTCCAGATTATGTCAGGCATTCGTCTAATCATTAATGTCAAAAAAGGGAAAGAATATGTTTTATCCTTATAGAGAGAATAAAAGAGCCAATCACATATTACGTTTTATGTTTCTGAGATTATGATAAAACAAAAAATACATGCGAACTATGTTGAAGCTACTAACGAAGCTACTAACGGAGATTGGAACAAACAATGTGGAAAACATATATATTTTAATTTTGCAGGAACTTAGGGTACTATACCCAAAACGTTGACAGAGAAAATAGTCGACAGGTCAAGGGGCCGACACTTTTGAAAAAAATGTGTCGATAACTTTTCTTTTCAATTTCAACGTGTCGATTCTTTGGCCACATGTGAAGAAAATGAGTCGACCGTTTGCCAAATATCGTATTTTTTTTTTAAAACGATACAATCAATATGTAAGCCTACTTTTTTAATTTTGTTATTATGATAATTAAAAATATATTTTTTTAATTTTTAATATTTTAGTAGATGCATGGCACACGAACATTTGTCTACCGAGGTTATCTGCCCCCTGTACCCTCCGACTAGTGAGTGATGATGATATATATATATCTATTGCCTAATCGACATTGATTTATTGTGTGGACGATTTGGGCGGGTTATAAAAAAAGTTGCCGACCCTTT
>SEYY01001253.1:71206-73028 GCA_009176605.1 Armadillidium nasatum
AAAAATACTAAGAATTTTAAGATTATTAAGAGTATTATGAATATGCTTGAATATAAGATAATGTTGAGTAGATAGATGTTGCATAGAAAGTACCAATGCTCTCTTCGCCTAGATTTAGAAATTCTGGAAAAATTGGGTGTCAGTTGCTCCAAAACCGTCCTCCCAAATGAAACATCTTGAAATAGAATGAGACTCCTTTCAAGGTAAAAAAAATTGTGGAATCGCCAGTGTGATCATCTATAACAGCTGCTTTAAAACAAAAACATAAAATAAAGTTTGAGAGAAGGATACATATCAAAATGAAAAAGTTTAGAAATCAAAGCTTTGTACCGGACTCTTTAGATGACGTTTAGTTTATCAAGCGCAGAGGTGTCAAAAGATAAGCAGCACACAGGCCAACTTAGAAAGTGAAGGGGGGGGGAGAGAGAGAGAGAGAGAGAGAGAGAGAGAGAGAGAGAGAGAGAGAGAGAGAGAGAGAGAGAGAGAGAGAGAAATATTTTTAGGAGATAATGTAATACCAGCCATAAATTATATACTGGCGATTTAAATATAATAATATATATATATATATATATATATATATATATATATATATATATATATATATATATATATATATATATATAGAGAGAGAGAGAGAGAGAGAGAGAGAGAGAGAGAGAGAGAGAGAGAGAGAGAGAGAGAGAGAGAGAGAGAGAGTCGGGAGGAATACACCAAACTCTGGGAACGTATTCTACACTTACTTAAATATTTGACTAATAAAAAACAAAACAAAAATCCTATTTTCATTTGCTTTTGAATTACAGCGTTCTAAAGGTTTAAATAGAACATTACCAGAACGATGGATTCATCAAGTTGGACCTATCAGTTGGCAGCCAAGGTCTCCAGACCTTTCACCATTGGATTTTTGTTTATAATGTTGATTGAATGGTGAGAAATACAAAAGAAAGGAGGACAATCGAAAGGCACTAGTTCGGCGTATTTTGAATGTTGCAGCTCACATAAAAGAAGAACGAGAATTTAGAAGAGTAACAAATTTATAGAGAAAATGCATAGAAAATGTTAGAGGTCCATTGTGGTACCTTTGAAAATTTATTGTAAAATAAATGTACTTTTCCAATAAACTTGTGTTAGCTTGCTTGATAACGATTAAATTTTTGGAAATCTGTAATTCAGCAACAAATGTAAATCGGATTACAACTTTTGGGTTTTTTAGTCATACATTTAAGTGTAGAATATAATTCTGGAGTTTTGTGATTTCCTCCCGACTCACCTTATATATATATATATATATATATATATATATATATATATATATATATATATATATATATATATATATATATATATATATATATATATATATATATATATATATATATATATATATATATAGTATATATATATATATATATATATATATATATATATATATATATATATATATATATATATATATATATATATATATATATATATAATATATATATATATATATATATATATATATATATATATATATATATATATATATATATATATATATATATATATATATATATATATATATATATATATATATATATATATATATATATATATATATATATATATATATATATATATATATATATATATATATATATATATATATATATATATATATATATATATATATATATATATATATATATATATATATATATATATATATATATTATATATATATTATATATATAGTATATATATATATATATATATATATATATATATATATATATATATATATATAGTATATATATATATATATATATATATATAT
>SEYY01001254.1:10000-12500 GCA_009176605.1 Armadillidium nasatum
TTTCTATCCTCAACGTTCTCTCTCTCTCTCTCTCTCTCTCTCTCTCTCTCCATGTTTACTCCTCTCTTTGTATTTTTTATAACACAATGGTTCAAAACTTCTTAAATATTAAACCTTCACAAATAAACTTTGATGGAGAACTATTTTTTCAACACACACAACATACATATATATATATATATATATATATATATATATATATATATATATATATATATATATATATATATATATATATATATATATATATATATATATATATATATATAATATATATATATATATATATATATATATATTCTTGTGTTCGCGGAATCGTGGTATGAAAAAACTTCTAAAAATGGTTTGAAAGCATATACCATCTCAAAGACTTCAGATTAATTGGTCAAACTTACTAAGGAAAACTAATAACTAAAATTCATTTCAAAAGTGGAATAGAAAAATAAAAATAAAAAAAATATTCTTAATTGTAATAGTTTATTCAAACACTATTTAAAGAAGAAGGAAAATTGCTTTTGTACGTTTAAAAAAATTATTATCTAGAAAGACAGTTTTAATGGAATTAGAATAACTGATTAATAATAATTAGTATTTTGTAGTATTTGTGGTAATTCATTTCATATGAAATGGCGTGAGTTTTCTATTCGCTTTACCAAAGTCCGTAGCTTACGCTCTAATTTAGCATCTATGGAAAACCACCTCTCCTACTCTCATCTCAACCTTTTGCTCTTGTCCTGTGACCCAGATATCTAAGGATTGCTCCTTTAACTTTTAAATATATCCATCTATAACTTATTTCATAATTTCCGTTCTAAGTGGAGTATCTGTTACGTAAACACTAGTAGTATACATACCGCTTTTGACGGGTGCCAGATTTAGCTACTTTTCGAAAAATCTGGCAACCTGTCCCTAACGGTCTTTTCTGCATTTGCGTGCAATGCCTGCATTTAACACTAACACATCTTGTAATTTTTGAATCTCTTAACTTTGATGTTCTGTGGCTAAAATCTTTCTTCTTACCACTATAATAATCTTGTGCTTCTGCTACTATTCTCCCAGTATAACAGATTTTTCCATTTTTTGGGAGTACCTATAAATACATCTCCCGTGACTGTTACATCTTCACATCCTTGAATAGGGCTCTGTCAGTGAGGGGCGGTTATGTGTAATATATATATATATATATATATATATATATATATATATATATATATATATATATATATATATATTATATATATATATATATATATATAATATATTATATATATATATATAGTATATATATATTATTAATATTATATAATAATATATTATATATAGATAATATATAATATAAATTATATAATATATATATATATATTAATATATATATATATATATATATATATATATATATATATATAATATAATATTTATATATATATTATATTTATATAATATATATATATATATATATATATATATATATATATATATATAATATATATATAATATATATATATTAAAAAAATTAGTTTGTTTACAGTCACAATTATTTAATTCAACTTCCAATACTAAAGTAGACCTAACCATCTAATTACATTACGCTCATCTGTGAAATTTTGAGAACAATCCAACATGCTAGTGACAAAACATTTAGTTATCAATATTTCAATGTCAACAATACACTTCAAACATTTTTTTTTTTTTTTTTTTTTTTTTTTTTTTTAATAACGAAAATTCTGAATTTTCTCCCGTGTCTTTATTGGGTTTCACGGCACATTCCCCAAACCATATAAGAATTCATGTTCCATTATTTCCCATTATTTAAAAAAAAAAAAAAAAAAAAAAAAAAAAAACTAATAATAAAAATTCGTCTCCCAACCACGTATTTCCATGATTCCTTTCTTCCTAATTCTCTTGGTCTTAATCTCGCATATTAGGTAAAGAAATTTTGTTTAATTCAATTTAATATCCTCAAAGTCTCCTCAAACGCAATTAAGAGAATGAAAATGTTCTAACATTTCATACAAAATTGCTCAACACACACACATATATATATATATATATATATATATATATATATATAATATATATATATATATATATATATATATATATATATATATATATATATATATATATATATATATATATATATATATATATATATATATATATATATATATATTATATATATATATATATATATATATATATTATATATATATTATAATATAATACTCGCATTCACGGGCAGAGCCCTTTTCAAGGAGGGGGCACACACAAAAGAAAGAAAACTCACTCAAACTCGAAACTAACGCAAATCACTCAGGTGGGCACAGACGGAAACTTTTAAGAGTGAAAGATAAAATACAAGAGGAAAAATAGATGATGGTAGAGAGTTCCACAAAACAGAGGTGGCTGGAAAGGATGCACCACAACGGGATAGTTGGGGTTTCCTATATCCACACAAAATTCGTTTAAAAGCAGGGCACTCTTTGTGCAACGAGGACGA
>SEYY01001254.1:22500-30000 GCA_009176605.1 Armadillidium nasatum
CAAGAAGGGAATGTACCAACAATATTTCTTTACAAATTTGGCAACTAACACCAGAAATTATATATATATATATATATATATATATATATATATATATATATATATATATATATATATATATATATATATATATATATATATATATATATATATATATATATATATATATATATATATATATATATATATATATATATTGGATAGGGCGATACCAAAATTTTAACCTATAGCGATCCCAAAAATTTTAAACCATCCAATATCAAGAACCGATACGATATATCTAGAATTTACCGATACCGATACTAATTTTTTTTTCTCGTCATCTTTCAAGAAGCAACACATAATTCCTCTTTCTAAACCAGTTTCCAAGGAGTTGGGTGTTCTGAGGCGCCTCGTAATTGTTTTCATACCACCGCTGTTGCTTGCTTTTTAAAGGGGTGTTGTTCGTCCTTGTATGAAGTATGCCTCACACATCTGGAATGGTTCACTCATACAGCTCTCCTTGAAAAGGTAGAGTCTAGTGGTTTTGGTCTTATCAATTCTTAAGCTCATCCTAATTTTCTCCAGTCTCTTTCTGTCTGTGGAATTGTTGCGTCATTCTCTCTAATCACTATTACAACGGACACTGTTCTTATGAACTCTCTCTCGTCGCATACAAAATATACTCGAGATACACACTCTGTCCAAATTTCTGACCCTAGAAAAAAACTATGCTCAATTTTACATGTACTCAGATGGTAAAATTTGTAACGCACTTCTTTTGCCTGTTTTCCCAACTTTGACTAGCACACTTTCAAACGCCGTGTATCGAGATATATTGGTATGTAACATGACTAGATTTGAAGGAAATTGGTAGGGGTCTGGCTTTTGTCCATCAGAGGATATATATATATATATATATATTATTATATATATATATATATATATATATATATATATATATATATATATATATATATATATATATATATATATATATATATATATATATATATATATATATATATATATATATATATATATATATATATATATATATATATATATATATATATATATATATATATATATATATATATATATATATATATATATATATATATATATATATATATATATATATATATATACAAACTCGATCTTGCGGAAAAGCGACTTTTATTCCTACGCACATAATAATAATAATAATAATAAAAAATAATAATAATAATAATAATAATAATAATAATAATAAAAATTTAAAATGTCGCATAAACATCAGTGAAGGAGCAGCTATCTTCTTAAGAAATTATCAATTTTCTTTCATTCAAGATTTTGGTTTCGGTATCGGTCTTTTTTATCGATATCGATACCGATACTCACAAAATTTTTATATCCCGATAGACGATTATACAAAGTATACTAACGCTAGCCGATTCCGATATTTCACTCCATCTCTAATATATATATATATATTAGAGGTGGACCGGATATCCGCATCCGCATCCGCAACTGCGGATATCCGCATCATTTTTCCAATATCCGCATCCGCGGATATCCGCAATTGGATATCCGCAACCGCATCCGCATTCGCGGATAGTAAAAAAATATAAAAAAAAGCACTTTCTCTGGTAAGAGTGAAAAATGTAGATTGCTTTGCACACCAAACTCAGATAGTAGTTAAAAATTCCATTATGAGTCAAAAATGTGTATCCGATTTAATAACCAAATGTAGGCTAATTGCTATGCATTTCAATCACTCCGTTGTAGCCCAAAATGAGCTGAAGAAAATACAAACAAGATTAAATGTTCGTCCACTTTCTGTCATGCAAGATATTCAAACACTTTGGAATAGTAGTTTGCATATACTTGAGAGGATGAGCGAAATTAATGAGGCCATTTGCCTTTATGCTTCAAGCAGCACAAAAATAATGCCTCTAACAGCTGACGAAAATGACATTTTAAATAATTGTATTAATATCCTTAAGCCTTTTGAAGAATTAACAAAGACTATAAGTTCAGCTGAATCATGTTTGTCAGATGTGATACCACTTGTTTCAACATTGAAAGTTGTGTTAACAAATGTTATTAAGTCTAAGGGAGTTTCAAGGATGACTGAAACATTAATGAAGGAGATGAACGACAGATTTGAAAACCTGGAAAATGATGATGCTTATACAATTGCAACCTTTTTAGATCCTAGGTACAAAACAAAATTTTTTAAACCACTTGTTTCTCAGAATGTTAAAATCAAATTAGGATGCTTATGCGATGAGATGATAGAAACAGCTAAAATAACGCTTTTTCAAGAAAAAGCAAAAGCTCTCAGATACAAATGAAGCAAAATATGTTAGCTTAAGCATTGCTAAATCAATGAAAGATCTTCTAGCTTCCAGCAGAGATGAAGAATCACAGTCAGAAGTGTCAAAGGATACAATTTCGATTATTGAAAATTATCTAAAACTCCCACGTTTGGAGGCAGATAAAGACCAACTGGTTTGGTGGAGAGATAATTGCAAAAGTTTCCCTTTTCTTGTTGAGCTGGCAAGGATTTATTTAGCATGTCCTTCAACTAGTGTTGCTAGTGAGCGTCTTTTCAGTGGAGCAGGCCTCATTTACGACGAAAAGCGAACCAAACTTTCACCTGAAAGAGCCCCAAAAGCTTTTATTTCTAAAAAATAACTTACCAATTATTAACTTCAAATGGAATATGTGAAACTGTGAAGTGTGAAGGTAATATTGAATTACTGGCTATATATATATATATATATATATATATATATATATATATATATATATATATATATATATATATATATATATATATATATATATATATATATATATATATATATCATTTTTCCAAATGGGTGAAGGTTGGGGAAAGAGGTTGGTGAGGTGTTCAAGAGTTGGATCCCCGTCCCACACCCTGGTAACAAAGATTCTGGATATTATATTTAAAATTCCAAGAATCTATGGCAAAAACTCTTTAAAAATTAAACTATCCTCATCCGCATCCGCAGCTGCGGATATCCGCAATTGAATATCCGCAACCGCATCCGCATCCGCGGATAGTAAAAAATTACTATCCGGTCCACCTCTAATATATATATATATATATATATATATATATATATATATATATATATATATATATATATATATATATATATATATATATATATATATATATATATATATATATATATATATATATATATATATATATATATATATATATATATATATATATATATTATATATATATATATATATATATATATATATATATATATATATATATATATATATATATACATATATATATATAACAATTCTTACTTTATCTACTTATTCTACAGTAGTTTTTGCGGGGAAAAATTGAAATATATATATATATATAAAAAGAAAAATATCAGCAAAATCAAACATTAAAAACAGAAATATTCAGTAAGATTTTTCTAAATTAATCGTACGAGAGGTTGAACAAATTCGTCCATAAAAGAACTATTTAGGTTAACCGTGTTGGAAATATAATTGTTCTAGTCAGCAAGAGCGGATGAAAATTTATTTCCAGTGTTTTAAAAGGTACTAGCAACTGTAATACAAGATAAAGATGCTAATAATGATATTAGAGATTTATGCAACCATTTTTTTTCAAAAAAAAAAATTTTTTTAAACGTTTTTTTTTCTTGCGCCTCCCCCCTCCCCCCCAATTAAGCATATTTTTTTTCTTGATGACTGCCACTTTAATCGCATTTTCCTTACATAATTGTAAAAGACCATAATTAATGAGTAATAACTTGAGTCCGAATAAAAATTCATTCTTATTTTATAATAAAATGATCAACCTTTATTGGGAATGGTTCAAAAGTCTGGTGATGATATATATATATATATATATATATATATATATATATATATATATATATATATATATATATATATATATATATATATATATATATATATATATATATATATATATATATATATATATATATATTTAACGAGCAAGTACAAATTCGCCGGAAAGTTTATTGCAAGATGTTTTAATTCAAAATGGCATAATTTACAAAGGTTTTCCCCTACTCTCCAAATTATTATTTTCCCAGTACAAATATGTAATTTTATTTATCAGTAGAAAAATGTTTTTCTAAAAATAACTTCCTACATCTAAAATAAAATTCCATAACAAAATGAATGTAATTTTTGATAAATATAAAATTCGCATTACAAATACATGTAAAGGAGACTGAACGGCTTGCCAAATTTAAAATTCACATATTAAGAGTTGATCTAGGTTTGCATTTGAAATTAAAACTTCATTTTATCCGTCTTTCATGTGAGCATGAGATGACATAAAAGATAAGAGTTTATGCATATGAAAGCCCTGAGTAATAATGAAAGTAATGAAAAAATTAATATAAAAGCAAATAGAAAAGAAAACCCCATGAAAAACATTCTTTTGCACCTTAGTAATTTCTCTATATCGTTTTACCGAAAGTGTGTGTGTGTGTGTGTATGTGTTTGTGTGTGTACACGCTCGCGCGGTCAACCTCATGAAAAGCATTCTTTTACACCTTAGTAATTTCTCTATATCGTTTTACCGAAAGTGTATGTATGTATGTGTATGTGTGTTTGTGTGTGAATGTGCGTGTATGTGTGTGTGTGTGTACACGCTCGCGCGGTTAACCTCGTGAAAAGCATTTTTTTTATACCTTAGTAATTTCTCCATAACGTTTTACAATGAAAGCAATTTATTTCTATGAACTTTTAAAAGACTCCTTTATCCGCGTTAATTACGTCACCGTGAGATCACGTATTATTAATGGCGGCCACTAAAATAAATGACACTTTTGTCATTATAGAAGCTTTCAGATTAAGTCTTTTATTACTCTAAGCAAAAATGAAATAAAAAATCAGATAAATAAATAAATAAATAAATATATAAATAAATAAATAATAAAAAATAAAAAAAAAAAAAAAAAAAAAAAAAAAAAAAAAAAAAATTTATATATATATATATATATATATATATATATATATATATATATATATATATATATATATATATATATATATATATATATATATATATATATATATATATATATATATATATATATATATAGTTGTTAAACTATTATAAATACAAATTGAGTGTAAGAAAAACTATAAAGTATTTGTAAGACAAAAAAAAAATAAAATAAAATAAAATAAAAAATAAATAAATAATAAATAAAAATAAAATAAAATCAAACACCTTTTGTTTATAAAATGAAGAAATTGAAATTTTGCGAAATAACTTCTTCTCGTTTCTTTCAATAAAAATAAACTGATGACTAGTGAAGTTAATATATAAACACTTGAAGAAGCAAATATTCAGTGTAGTTGGATAGGTTCTTTCCTCACAGTTAACCCGGTTTCACTGGATTATTTACAAAGATATTTAAACTTTTATTAAAAAATTAGGATAAACCCAAGACTGCATCTCAAATGACGAAACTAGAAATGAATCGTAAACTATAGATTATGATGATAATAATAATAGTAACAATAATATCAAGCAACATATTTTTAAGATGCAAAAAAAATGAGATAATGTATTTTAAAATTTAGTATCTGAAGATAGTTAAAGATAGTCTAGTCTACTTCTACTCGATAGAGTAGAAGATAGTATACTTCTACCACTCAAAAAAAAAAAAAAAGTTTTGCGATCATTATTTTATTCTCTAATAAATGTAGGCTAATTAATTAAGACCTTCTTTAATGAACCATAAATAGCTCATTTAATGATAGCGATCACCTACTTTTCCAACGTCCAATTCCATCCCTCTTAATTATAAGAAATAAGGCAAACTTATTATTCCATTGCATTGCACTTTAGCCCTGCAAGATCAATGTTAGAGGAAATATCAAATATCCCTTCTGGTTTTTCTGCAGAGAAACATTACTACATGAAATGTAAAGTGTAGAAGTAGCAATGGCACACACTTATGACAAAATACTTGGAAAAATGAGCACAAAATTATTATTATTATTAGCACATTTTCCATTAGTTTAGTAAGTGGATTTGAGAGTGAAATAAAAAAGAATGAAAAATAAAACAAAAAGTAAAAATAAAAGATAAAATAGAATAACAGAGAGAGAGAGAGAGAGAGAGAGAGAGAGAGAGAGAGAGAGAGAGAGAGAGAGAGAGAGAGAATTGATAAAAGCAAGAAATATTAAGCGATAAAAATGTTTTAAAATATTTTACAGCGTTAATTTTATAATTTAATTATTATTATTATTATTATTATTATTATTATTATTATTATTATTATTATTATTTTACTATTACTATTATTATAATATTATCATCAAACGTCAAGGAATTTTCCTAATTTTTTTGCCACATTGTTTTCCTTTAGATAATATTAAATAATTTTGATAATTCTCCCACTTCAAAAATAAATTTCATTTTGCTTGAATTATAAGCCCCATATTTCCAGAATAATAATAATAATAATAATAATAATAATAATAATAATAATAATAATAATAATAATAATAATAAATAGTAATAATGAAACATTAATAAAATACATAATAGGAATAAATAATAATATATGATAATGAAACAATAATAAAATACATAATTAAAAGTAATAAATAATAATAATAAAAAATAAAATACTAAAATAATAATAATAATGGTAAATAATAAAAAATGATGAAAATAATAATAAAACAATAATACTAATTACAATTAAAAAATACATAATAAAAATGTATACATTTCATAAATAAATAAATCAACACAAGACCTTAAAACACACACACACACACACCTACAACTAGGAACCGACCGGGGTTGGAATTTGGCCGGGGCCGGGGCCGGGGCCGGGGCCGGGGTCACCCAAATTTGGCCGGGGCCGGGGCCGGGGCCGGGGTTCTGGCCGGGGTTTCCTAAAATTTGTAAAGAGGTCAAAAGCACTGAAATTTAAGGTTAAGAAAATCAGATATAAGGTTTATTTAATTGTAAGGAAGGAGTAGAATAGCCAACATTCACTTAAATTAATGATTATATGCATTTTCTAAAAAAAAAAAATCAAAAAATTACAGTTTTGTATAGTTAAAGTTTAAAAAAAGTACAAAAATTAAAAAAAAAAAATATTCTAATTCATAATAGTGATTCAACAGGTTTACTTAAGTAAGACCCTAAGGTAAAGTTTGAAAAAATGTAGGATATAAAATTATCAATTTAACCTGTATTTATACATATCATTGTTATTTTATTGCTATGTATCAAACTTGATCATTTAGCTGCATTTTTAAAAATTATTTTTTTGTTTATACTTTCAGTCAATATGGCTAAAAGATCAGCTTCTGCAGTATTTGAATACTTTACAATGTTTCAGAATAGGCTCGAAATAGCTAATTGTTAACATGTGCAGTCAGAAAATTAGAAGAGAACCTCCGGGTGCTACAAGTAAAAAAATTTCACCAAATCTTTTTGGAGTATCTAAAATCAAAACA
>SEYY01001254.1:35000-37500 GCA_009176605.1 Armadillidium nasatum
TTATATTATTATTATTTTTTATATATCCTCTGGTGGGTAAAAACCAGAAACCTACTAATTTCCACCAGAGTTGGGTCAATACAGAACCTAATCGTTAAACGACAACATGCACCCATACACGGCTCTTGAAAGTGTGCAAGCCAAAAGAAGTTGGGAAAACAGAAAAAGGGCGTGTGTTCCAGACTTTACCAATTGAGTACATATAAGATTAGACATAGCAGTTAAGTCTGGGATCAGACAGTTGAACAGAGAAAAGGATAAGACTGTGTAGAAAATATATATATTTTGAACGGAAGAGTTCAGAAGAGAGACTGGAGAGAATTAGTTAAGACGAAAAGCCAGACTCCATCTTGTCAAGGAGAGCTGTGTGAGTGGAACTACCCCAGATGTATGAGGCGTATTCCAAACAGGGGAGAACAACACCCCTATAAAGAGAAAGCAATTGGATTGGCATAAAAAAAATCATGAATGTTCAACAGAACACCCAACCTCTTAGAAGCTTGTTTAGAAAGAGAAGTAATGTGATCTTTCCAAGAAAGACCACTAGAGATTATTAAGGACAGATGAAGGCTTGAGTTGCGTGTTTTAGAAGATGTCATAGTTTTGTAGTAGATAGTCTCGAGTAGAGATATGGAGGAACTGAGTTTTTGAGGCATTGAAAAAGACTATGTTTTCTCTTCCTCAATTTGAAGTGCAAGAAAAATCAGAGGTCAGATATTCCAAGGCCAACATTCTAGCGTCAATTAACTGTTGCTGGGAGGGGCGCCTTTCAAACAGAAAGGAGTAATGATAGGTGAGATCATCAGCATAGGATAGGATAGGTAATGAAGTAATAGAGAGGATTATTAATTAAAAGTTTAAAAAGCTTTGGGGATAGGACATCACTATTAGCAGATTTAAAGGATGAATGGTGGTCGTCTACAACAGCAGCTATAGAACGACCAGAAAGAAAATCAAAGAGAAGGATAAATTCTGAAAGAGGAAAGTTTAGAAATCAAAGCTTTGTACCAGTCCCTATCGAAGGGATTCGAAATGTCCAGCGCGATAGCAAAAGATTCACCGAAATATCGTAGAGCGGAAGACCAAGAGTCAGAGAGAATAGAAAGAGATCACCAGTAGAGCGTTTCTTATGGAAGTCATACTAGCGATCAAGAGATAAGATTTGAAGAATTGAGATGCTTCTAATTGAGATTCGAAAACTTTAACAAGAACGGAGGTTAAAGAATGTGACAGCAGTTGGAGGGTCGAGAGGGGTTCCCTTTCTTCGGCACAGGCTGAATGAGCTCACGTTTCCAGCAAGAAGGGAATGTTGAAGCAAAAAGACAGAGACGAAGTAGTTTACCAAATCAGGGTACAAGCCCAGAATCACAAGTTTTGAGAACCTCATGAGGGATACCATCAGGACCATATACCTTCTTAGTGTTAAGCTCTGAGAGAAGCAGAAAATTGTAGGCATAAATGAGATGGAAGAAGTTAAAGAAGGAGGAGTAGCTCCGGAATAGTCTAAGGCTGAATTAGAGGCAAAAGTCTGAGCGAATAGTTCAGCTTTAGAAGAAGGCAAAATGGCGTCGGAGGATATTAGAGGAGGGAAAGAGGAAGAAGCAAAATTAGAGTTACATTTTTTGCAAAATGCCAAGAAGGGCGTGAAGAAGAACCAAAGTGATTATTGCATTTCAACGAAGAAAAGAGTTTTTGGTGTTGCAGAGGATAGATTTTGCACGATTCCGGGATGAAATATAAATTGAATGAGTTTCTGGAGTTTGAAGACGACGGTAATCCCTGAAGGCATAATCCCTATGGAGAATGGTACAAGAACAAGCAGAGTTAAACCAAAGTTCGTTAGGTTTAGTAGAAGGGAAAGAATATGGAATTTACGCCTCCATGCAAGGGAGTATCACTTTAGTAGCAATGATCTCTGCAAACTCCGAGGGTCCATTCCCACAGTTTTGAGTTTCACCAATATTTTTTTATTTTTTTTATTTTTTATTTTTTTTATAAAGGTAATGTACGAATAAGCGCTTGTAAATTTGGAACATGAGAAGGGAGTCGGGGGAAGTTGAAGTGGGAGCATAGACACTCCAATATGAGGCGAGGGTACACTAGAGACCCTCTGAGAAGGTGAAACGCGAAAAGGAACCAACCAAAGGGCAACGGAGTGAAACGGAATGGTCTTGACCATACTGTCACTCCCCGGTTTATGCCCAATGGAGGGTACTTGCATTGCTTTGGACGGCGCTACATCCCCCACACACACACACACACATATATATATATATATATATATATATATATATATATATATATATATATATATATATATATATATATATATATATATATATATATATATATATAATATATTACCATCTTAATATGTTACTAACGGATTAATTAAGGATTAAAATAAAAATAAAATATTTAAGAAAACAAACCAAATGGTAAGTAAATGGCGTGAAAATAAATTCAAAAACATTTTGTGCATTTGAAAAAAAAACTTCTA